>CM033735.1:5087147-5274257 GCA_019671005.1 Hibiscus mutabilis | reverse complement strand
AATATATAATAAAGTTGATTAAGTTCTCACATCTGTGTAACATTTGTCCAATTCCGGAATATGAACTCCGGAATCTGTCCTATGAAGTTGTTGTCACTAATACGACTGTTCGGAAAACAAAATATTAATATCCGATATTTAACAAGTAATTGCAAAAGAACACTAGAATTGCTTACAAGTCCTTCATCGAAGTCAGCTCAGCATATGTTTCAGGTATTTGTCCAGTAAAATTGTTGGAACTAAGATGCCTGTAAAACCCAGTAAACAGATGTTAAATCAAAATTAAATAACAATAATCATAATAAGAGTAAACTACATTAGTAGTCCCTAAAATTTTAGTGTGCTTTTAATATGGTCACTGAACTTTTAAAACTTTCATTGCAGTCACTCAACGTTTAATCCGTTTTTACTACAGCCACTCAACGTCACCTACCATTAAAAAATGTTGCCTTGTAAGTTATCTTCTTCTTTTTTCTCATGTGTTTTTCTTCCATCACTGGTCATTCCTCATCAAACTCTTTATTTTTTCCTATTCAAACATCTATTTTTTCTCCACTCTTTATTTTTCTTCTCACGACTCGATTTCGGTGGAAGCTTGTGGATGTTCTAGATTCGCTGAACGATTTTTCTAATAGTTTATACACCGTATGTGGAGTTGAAAACTTTTCCCTTTTTTATCTTTTGGGTTGTTGTGAAGAAGAAACTTTGAATGTCAATACTAATTTTCTGTACTGGACGAGTTTGATAAGGAACCACCAGTCATGGAGGAAAAAGATATCAGAGGATGAAAAAAGGAAGAAGATAACTGCCACATCAGTATTTTTAACGGCAAGTGAGGGCAATGACCGTAATGAATGAGAATTAAAACTTGAGTGACTGTAATGAAAGTTTTAAAAGTTCAATGACCATATTAAAAGCGTCTTAAAAGTTCAAGGACTACTAATGTAGTTTATCCTAATAATATTTCCTCTAAATCATCAGGAATCTGAAGATGGAAATGATTCAAACCAATAGTGAACGGTGATAAATATATACAAATTCAATCATTTATATAATAAAATAATCATATAATGAAATGAAGTTGTGCTGGAAGTTTTTTTTTTTTTTAAAAGAAAAGGATTTGTCTTACATTCTCTCAAGTTTGGATAGATCCCCCAATGCAGGAGGCAAAGGTCCTGAGAAGTTATTGACCTCAAGGACTCTACACAGCTCTCCAATAAATAAAATTAATTAATCATTAGAAATTCATAAAAAAATAAAAAAAAATCTTATAAAATTTGTCATAACATGAACTGAGGATATATACTAGTAAAAAAAATGGGGTAATCCAACTCACAAGCTGGTAAGATTGCTGAGATTTGCTAGCTCTTCTGGGATTTCACCAGTTAATCGATTTCCCAGAAGGGAACTGAAACAAAACACATCTTTTACATTTAGAAACAACATTTATATACATACAACCATCAAAGACATATATACATACAGTCACAGAAGCAGAAAAGAAACATACATGCTGACGAGTCGCGAAGCAGAACCCCATTGACGAGGAATGTTTCCCCTAAGATAGTTGCGAGTAAGGTCACTGTAAGAATAGTTCAAAACAAGAATAGTTAATTAGTTGACGCAAAATTAAGCTCTATATCATGAAAAAGAAGTTTGGAAGCGTGCTCCTCACATTTCTTGCAGGTAAGGGAGACTGGCCAAGTTTGTTGGGAGGGTACCCGAGAGATTTTGCGCCTTGAGCAGTCTGATACAAAACAAGGTTAGGTACAATAACGGAAAAAACAGGATGAATCTGAACAAGATTCACGCACACATGCAAACTACGCTAGTTAAACTCGGGCCATCTAAGAAAAATACGTCTCTTTTACTACTTGGACGACTCTTGTATTCAATTTAAACACGTGATTTATTGTTGATATTATTGTTGTTGCTGCTGCTTTTTGAAAAGTGTAGTTTTAGATTTATTTAAACATTTGTTTATCACCTATTTCAAAATTTTAACATTATAATTAGTAATTTAAGTATTTTATTTATATCTGTAATAAAAAAATACACAAGTTTGGCCTCAATATGGTTTTTTTTTTTAATTTTACTTAGGGGTGTACAAGAATTAAGCTTGAACGGACAAGATTTTGTTTGTGCTCACTTGTTTATTTTTCAAGAAGTTTATGTTCGTTTCGTGTTCGTCTAAATTTTTCATATCGCTTTCGTATATGTTTGTTTATTTTTAAGGTGTTCTTGTTTGTTTCTTTAGCGTTCGCTAACACGTTCATTTAATGCTCGCGATCATGTTCGTTTAACGTTCGCGAACATATTTGTTTATATGTATGTCAACATGTTTCACAAAATGGTCAAATTATGCCATTGGTCCTTAATCTACTCAGGCTTCACAATTTGAACTTCAAAGTCCAGCATGTGTTCAATTTAGTCATTACCTCCACTAATATTGAAATGTAAAAAAAAAAAAAAGACAAAAGATAAAGGGAACTGAGTAGACAAGCTTATAAATGATTCGATAAACGAACTTGTTCATTTGTGAACATAAACGAACATTTTCTCGTGTGTGTTCTTTTATTAAATGAACATAAAAATCTCAATAAACGCTTCTACGCACTAAGTAAAAATTAAACAACATTATATGTTAATTTAAAATTAAAATTAAAAAATATTTATCATAATTTTTTTAAAAGAAACTTATCAATGCTCCTAATTTTAAAATATAAAATGAAATTTAATCTAGATTTTAAAAATATTGATTGCAGTTCAAACTCTGTCAAATCATATTATTATACAGTTCATGTAAACAGTGGTTGGTTGGGATGCTCTTAAATTCACTCATTTAAGGATAATGATAAAAATGAGCCAAAGGGTTTGAACCCAAATCTTCAAATATAAGGATAAGCTTTAATTACTAAACCAACATGATATTATATAATGTTTTACTAAAAATATTATATATCTCAAATTATTTGAGATTAATTCAAATTATTTTATGAAATAAATAATATTATAAATAATATTAATATATAAATAATAAAAAACATATTATTTGTATATATATTAATATATATAAATAAAATTGTATTGTTTTTATTTTTATATAATATTTATAATATAAATATATTATTTTTAAAAAACTTTAAAATATTTATAAAAATAATATATTTATATTATAAATAATATATAAAAACTCTAAACCTTAAATCCTAAATCTTAAACCACAAAGCCCAAATTTCAAGCCATAAACCTTAGGGTTTGAGGTTTAGGGCTTATGGTTTTTTATATATTACTTATAATATGAATATATTATCTTAATAAATATATTATTTTAATTAATATTTTTTTAAAAATAATATATAAAAAACCATAAAAATAATATATTTTTATTAATATATATGTAAATAATATATTTTATATTATTTATGTTATTATTTTTTTCATAAAATAATTTAGTTGAACTAAATGTATAAGTTTATATAATTTAAAAAAAATATTTTTTATATATTATTTATAGTATAAAAATATTATTTTAAAAAAATCTCAAGATATTTATAACATTAATATATAAAAACCCTTAAACTCTAAATCTTAAAATCTAAGGTTTAGGGTTAGGGATTTGTGGGTTAATAGTTTAGGGTTTAAGGTTTTTATAATTGTTAATAATATAAATATATTATTTTTATGAAATATTTTGGGTTTTAAAAATAATATATTTATAATATTAATAATATATAAAAAATATTTTTATATATTAATATCATTTACGGTATTATTTATTTCATAAAATAATTTGAATTAGTCTCAAGTAGTTTGAGATATATAATATTTCTAGTTAGATATTATAATATATCATGTTAGTTTAGTGGTTAAGGCTTAATCCTTATATTTAAAGGTCTTGAGTTCAAACCCCTCCAAGCGCATGGTTAAGAGTTAATGGTAGAGTGGTATTTTCGAGTCACAAATTAAAAATTCAGTGTTAGTTTTGAACTTTTTTAGAGTTCGATGATATTTTCGAATCAACGACCATAATTGAGTGGTATGTGGTGTAATTTATTTATTTTTTTACTTTTGATCCGCAGACAGTTCAACAAAGGAAATCATGTATTAAAAAAAACAAAGGAAATCTTGTATTAAAAAAACAAAGGAGATCTTGATCAAAGACAAGATTCAATTGAAGTTGCTAACAAAAATTATTCATAAATTATTCACAAAAATTAAAATTTTGCTTTAAAAGACACGTAACATCAATGCTAATTGCTGAGAAATTTCTTTAATTGGTATATAACAATAAAAAATTATTCAAAAAGCTCATAGGTTGAACTCAATGAGTGGTTCTAATAAAAAAGAGGATGATGTTCATCTTAGAAACTTAAATTAAAGCACTTGCAGGGGTGAGCAAAACTCGACTCGAAAAAATTAAAATTTTTAACTTGACTTGAAAAAATTTCAAATAAAGTTTGAATTATAAAATAGAAATTCAAATAACTCAGAATTTTTAGTAATTAGTAGATTAATTTTTAAGTTCGAGTTGAGTCTCTCAATTCTTCGTGATATACATATATATATATATGTATATATATATATATGCCACATGAAAAATATAAAGAAATACATATGCATATCTTATATGATTAGAGAAAGTCGTTTAAATTGAAATAAAACCGTACTATAATATGATAAATAATTATAATTAAATTTGTACAGGAACTCGAAAACTCGACTCGAACCGAAAAAATTTCAAATAAAGATTGAATTGTAAAATATGACGCGTTAACTCGAATAACAACTCAAATTTTTTTGACTCGACTCGACTCAAGAGCACTCACCCATAAATACTACCATGTAATCTAGTAAAAAAACATTAGATGCTTCATGAACCCTAATCAATGAACTAATAGAGAGAGATAGACTTACATGTGGGTGACATGGCAGGTATTGCTATTGTTGAAGGTGCAATCACATGTAACGTTATTAGCATAATTAGAATCATCAGATAATATGGATTGATCTCGCCAACCCATGGTTCCACTGCATGGATCAACATTATCAAAGATCCAATCTGTGTTCCCCAGTGTCCCACCGATGCTTCTCAAAGCATCCACTATACAAAAAACAAATAAAAAAGGGTGAAATTTAGTAAAAGAATAAATCAAATAAAGCTTCCTTCAAGAGAACAATATCATGAATATTACCTTCATCTGTTTCAAGTGTAGCTCCATCTGCAAACGTTGCAAGGCAACAAACTATGAATACTGAAGCAAAAACCAGTCGATAAAATAACATATTGGGAGGGGAAGGGGAAGAAAATTATTTGGCCGCCAATGGAGAAAAATGGAAAAGAGAGAGAGGCAGAGTGAAGAGCTTAGTATTGAATTGCGAGAGAGATTCAATTATTGGACTGTGATTTGATGTTTGTAGACTCTGCGATGAAAAGTCGTTTGTAATTATTAGCACAAGTTGTTCAAATATCTTGCATGAGGTTTTAATGAGATGAGGCCCCATCCACCGAGAAGTAATGTGAACTTTTGTGACTCACGACATGTTGTCCTAAAATTGTACACAGAGACTTTAATAACATATTTTAGTTATATTTTGTTCTGTTCCAACTTTCAAAGGAAATGTAGGTTTGAGGACATGAAAAATAATATTTGACCATTTATATTTTACTATTTGTTGAAAAACAAGAAAAATGTTAGCTTTCGCGTGATATATTAGACTTAAGAAAATTCAATAAATATACAAATCACTACATAAATATACTAATCTTAATATAAATAATACACTTATTTGGATGTGTTTTGATTAATGTTGAGCTTCTCTAGGGTCCTCAAATTAGGTAAGATTTTTCCGTTAAAAGTTGGGTTCGATTACAAAGATTTAATTGGACTTTTTGTGTATACATTTTCTTATAGTTATATTTTGATACACAAGCTATTGAGTAAAAAGATTTTATGTTGTACTTTTATAAAATTTAAAACCTAAATCCCAAACCCTAGCACCCTAAAACTTAAACCTTATAACTTAAATTCTACACTTTACGCACTAAACCTCTAAACCCTAAATCTCAACCTAAAACTCTAAACCC
This sequence comes from Hibiscus mutabilis, assembly GCA_019671005.1. Classification (NCBI taxonomy): domain Eukaryota; kingdom Viridiplantae; phylum Streptophyta; class Magnoliopsida; order Malvales; family Malvaceae; genus Hibiscus; species Hibiscus mutabilis. The sequence continues at coordinate 5,268,169 of CM033735.1, read as the reverse complement.
TAAAATTAAAAAAGATTTTCCATTTTTTAATATAAAGAGAGAAAAACCAAGCAGCTAACCGGTGGGGTATCTACAATGGGTAAAACTTTGATACACGCTTGTATATTTGCCTTACAAAACACAACTCTTAAATTCCTAATCCTAACACCCTAAATTCTAAACACCAACCTTAAATTCTAAACCCTAAACCCCTAACATTTAAACCTTAAACTGCAATCCTAACTCCTAAAGTTAAAATGACCGTATAAACTATCTGTGTATTGAAGTTTTTCCTATATACAATGCCACCTAGAGGAGTAATTGTATTCCCAGTTTTGAGATAAAATTTTTAGTGTTAAATTATTTCTTAAAAAATTAATTTAGTGTATAGACGAATAAAGTAAAAATACATATACTTAACTCCTAAAATTAAAATGACCGTATAAACTGTGTGTATTAAAGAAATGCTCAAATCGATAAAGAATTCCTTGACTGAAGCCTTGCCTTCGAGCATGCTCACCTCGGAAGACATCGCAGGCCTAGCCGAAGCAGTGGGATATGTGCACAAAAGAGAAACATTGATCATCGCCATCACTTCGTCTATGTTGCAATCCGAGCCAATCCTCGTATCAACCAAGTCCAATAAGTTCCCTTGCTCCTTCAAAACATGAGCCTACAGAAAACACACAGTTTAGTTGCCAATATTCAGATTCATTTCATAAAATGTGACCCTTTCGTGTCTGGCATACGTGTTTGACGTTCAATACATATTCGGATATGAATATAAGAACAGAGTTTACCCATTCGAGGAGAATGAAAGGTTCTTCCTTAGGGCGGGTTTTAGTGTTCAGTCTGCCACTAACAATTTCAAGAGCCACTATCCCAAAGCTATAAACATCTGCTTTTTCGGTCAAGTGACCATGCACTGCATATTCCGGAGCCATGTAGCCACTGCAAATTTGACAACATCAATCAAATACAGCCTTTTAAGAATTCTTGTATCAACCATTTTTATAAACTAACATCGATGAATTCATCGCGAATGAATCTGAAAAGAGACTTACTAAGTTCCTGCGATTCGGGTACTAATGTGGGTATTATCTTCTTCATCAAGCTTGGCCAAACCGAAGTCTGATATTTTCGGGTTTAGATTCTTGTCAAGCAAGACATTGGTGGCTTTGATGTCTCTATGCACTATCTTCAACCTTGATTCTTCATGGAGATAAGCTAGCCCTCTTGCTATACCAATGCAGATCTTCCTTCTCGTCGCCCAGTCTAATTTCAACTGATACTCTGGTGGCCCTTTTCATTACCAACATACAGAGAATGTCAGATACATAGATATATATATATATTGACACACTTTTCATTACTGTTAAAACATATCATTCTAGCTTCAAAAAATAAGATCATTCAGTATTCAGATGAGATTTGTACCAAATAATGCACGTGCAAGGCTGTTGTTTTCCAGGTACTCGTATATAAGCATCAATTGATTTCCTTCGATGCAACATCCATACAACTTTACAAGATAAGGGTGTTGTAGAGCTGAAATCATGCCAATCTCAGTCACGAACTCACGATTTCCTAGCTTTGATCGAGCCGATAGCTGCTTAACAGCAATCACTGTGCCATCCGGTAGAGTGCCCTGCATTTGAAATAAAAAAAACATTATGTCCAGGAACCTGCAGTCTGCAGAAACTGCTGTAGTGAGGAAGTTCACAGCAGGATTTAATCCGAACAACCGAAGAAAACCAAAACCATTGATCTGTTTGTAATCAGAAGAAAGAATGTGTTGCACATGGTACCTGCTGCAGTAAGGATATCTGCAGCAGGATTTTAATCACGGTACTAGATGTGTTTTCAGTCATGCGGTGTTTATTTCGCATAATGAATAAGCTAAAAGACTGTGTTGGACATGGTACCTTGTACACGGGACCGAAACCACCTTCTCTGATCTTATTAGAAGCATGAAAATCGTTTGTAGCAGCTTTAATTTGCCTTAAGTTAAAGGAACTTGTCTGCAACTCTACACCTTTTAGATCTGTGGAAGAAAGTTAAGCCAAATAAAAAACATTTATAATGAGACGGTACTGACTGTTCTATGTAACAGAATATAATTATTTTTCTGTCAAACTACCTTGTTCTAATGTTCTCTCCCGTCTTAAACAGAACCAAAGGATGCCCACAATCAGCAAAGCAGCAAACACGGCTCCTCCCACTATACCAACAACCGCAGCTGTCGCGATACCACCACCGTCACTTTCTGATGGAGGTCTAAAAGAAACACGGACGAAACGACATAAGATACGAATCTTAACACCCGACAACATACCAGGATCAGCAATAGATATTGCAGAGATAAGAGGACCGTAAATGCCTCTCACGGGAATAGAAGTTGTCCCTTTTCCGGCCCATCGGAAATGGATCTCCAAAGTGCCATCGGTTACATTTACAGCAAAAGGCATTACTATTGGTATGCCTGCCGCTCCTGCTTCTTCTTTAATATTGAAATCCTTCAGCACCCGCTGCCCCTGCAATTATTATACACTCCATTTAACCGTTTCCATGCAAGCACATGTTGTAAAACTAAGCTATCTGGATAGGAGATTACAGATTTTGAGATTTGAACCTCAAACTCATCGAATGCGGTCTTTTAAACATAACCGTATAACCCCGAATAGGCTAGCAAGAATGACTAAAAGAATACCTGAATGTAAACATCAAATATCCTTCTTCCTAAGCTGCTATAATTTTGATCACTGAACTGAATCTTGGCAAAATTGAGGTTTACTGTGTAATTTGCATTGGCGAGACAAAATGCATAGTAAGTCAAAGAGCTAGGCGAAAGTCTTGCATTTTCATGGAGTTCACCATCCGCGTCACCGAGTGCTAAGATGTCGTCATTCCGATCATCGTTCAGGAAAACTCCGGTGGTACCAAGTGCCCAGTTGGCACCCCGTCTTAAAATGCCGAAGGCCCAGCTTGATCGAGATCAGCTTCATAAGTGATTCCATCAACAGTTCTTTCTCTTCCTCCACAATTTATATGAACAGAGTGCACAGCTGAGGAAAATAGCATATGCATTTATCCAATGATTAGTACATCAAATATGAATCGAGATTAACACAGATGAAGTACATGAAATTTCTACTTACGTGCTGTGCAGATAAGTTGGCTTCTCAAACATGGAACGATTCCACTGGTAAAACAATTATATGCCCCGTAAATATAAATTAGCCATTATAAACACCAAATTTGAAGTCGACCAAAGACAACTAAATGCTCGAAAATAGTACTTACGAGTTATTGTTCCTTGACATGCCTGAAAACAAGTTCCTACAGATCGGCAACGAAGGGAAAATTACAAAAACAGATGATAGATTTGTTATAAAGATCCACTAACGCATGAAAACACATGAATTAAATAATAAATTTAGATTGGAAAGTTGTCATACAGGCCTGGCCTTCCACAGTCCGATACAGAACCGGTGCTAGTGAAGTTGTTATATGAAACATCCCTGCAAATAGATTACTTTAGAATATTGTTTCATGTAATTCAACATTAACGAACAATGAAGAAGAGAATCTTACATATCTTCTCTTGTTTCTAGTATCCACCGAGGGACAGCTCCCGTAAAATTGTTTCCATTTAAGAACCTAATAAACGAAATCATTAGGATTCAGTACTTGGATATTGTTGTGGAATATGAATATGTGGGAAAAAATAATGTCCTTACAATGTATCCAAATCAAGAGCTAAAAGATTTGGAATTTCTCCACTGAGTCTGTTAAAGCTGAGATCTCTGCAAGAAAGTTATGTTCCAAGACAAGTTAGAAATTGAAACAGTTTCTTTCGAATCACAAACATGCCGGATGTTATCTCTTAAAGGTGACTGCATGAACAAACAAATCACTAGACTAAATCTGGACCTCTCGAAATGAAAGTCTAACTCTAACACTTACAAGATCCTTATTGTTGTGAATGTCCCAAGAGAATCAGGTATCTCTCCAATGAGATTGCAGCTTCTCAACATCCTGCTATTCAATAAAAAGAATATATTCCATTATACATGGAGCTTCTCAGTATCTCATAACTTTAATATATCATTGCCTTGTTGCAGATATGCTTACAGTCTATTCAACCTAGGCAAACTGGGATTGAGTTGTGGAAAAGCTGCAAGCTCCGTTCAAGTCACTAATTATTCTGTAAACCAATACCAGATACAATCATAAACAAGGATTTAATTATGATAAAAAGATGTGTGTTTTTTGTGTGAAATAGTTTATATTTCAATGCTTACATGTATCTTAAGCTTTGTAGAGGAACACTAATGGACGGAATTGGCCCACTCAAACCACTTCCCTCCATCTCTCTGTCATCATACAGAAGATGGATTCATTTAATTGACTGATAAAACAAAACATTTCCAATCAAATTTTAAAAAAATACAGTAATGTTGATTAAGTTCTCACATCCGTGTAAGATTTCTCCAATTCCGGAATACAAACTCAGGAATCTGTCCTGAGAAGTTGTTGTCACTAATACGACTGTTCAGGAAACAAAATAATCATAACTATATAGTAATAATTTGAGATCATATAAAAATAATTAATATGTACATATATTCAAACATGAGTGTATATATGAAATAATTTTCAAACATTAGAATCACTTACATGTCCTCCATGGAAGTCAGGTTAGCATATGTTTCAGGTATTTCTCCAGTAAAATTGTTGGAACTAAGAATCCTGTGAAAACCAGTAAACAGATATTCAATCCTGTAAATGAAATTCTGCTAGATTTCTTTTTTGAAAAAAGGGTTTCTCTTACATCCTCTCAAGTCCAGATAGATTCCCCAATTCTGGAGGCAAAGTTCCTGAGAAGCCATTGGCCTCAAGGACTCTACACAGTTTTCCAATAAACAAAATTAAACATTCATAAAAAGAAGAAAAAAATCTTATAAAATTTATCATAACATGAACTGAGGATATATACTAGTAAAAAATGGTGTAATCCAACTCACAAGCTAGTAAGATTGCTGAGATTAGCTAGCTCTGCTGGGATTTCACCAGTTAATCGATTCCCAAGAAGGGTGCTGAAACACAAACAACACATTTTTCATTTAACAACAACATTTATAAACATTTAACATATATGTATACATGTCCATATATACATACATGTTGACGAGTCGCGAAGCAGAAACCCATTGCGGAGGAATGTTGCCACTAAGAAGGTTGCGACTAAGGTCACTGTAAGAATAAGTTTAAACAAGGATAGTTAATTAGTTGAGACAAAAGTAAGCTCTATATATATATGATGAAAAAGAAGTTTGGAAACGTGGTCCTTACATTTCTAGCAAGGGGGAAGGTGAAGAAAATTCAATGAGATGGGAGCCTTATCCAATTGAGAATGAGTATGCTTAAAATAATTGCGAGAGATGTTCAATTATTGTTCTGCAATTTGACGCCCGTAGACTTTGCCATGAAAAGTCTTTGTCATAAAATTCAATTGAGAATGAGTATGCTTAAAAAACCATGACATCTAAATCGAAATCTCTTTAATAGTGATTTTTCATCCAAAATAACTTTATACCTACAAGTGATTTTTCATCCAAAAGCTACAAATCTTAGTTTTTGGGTTGGGCGAAATTTACTTTTTTAAGTGATTTTTCACTCTAATTTGTGTTTGGTAATACTTATGGGTGAAAAGTCATTTTTCAGCAAAGCTCATATTTAAATCATGCCAAAGGGGCCCTTTGACTAAATTTTCTAAAAATTTAAGAGAATTTGTAAGAATTTTTAAAACTTATGAGATAAATTAATTAAGAAAATTCAAAAAAAAAAACTTAAAACATGAGTTTTTTAAAATTTTGTGATTACCAAATTTTCCTTATACGCAGTGGTGGCGAAACGTGTAAGGGACTAGAGGCTATGACCTCTCAAATTTTTAAGAAATTAATATTTGACCTCTATAATTTTAAAAAAAATATTTTTTTTCAATATTTTTAAAAAATTCATATTAAGCTTTAAAATTTAAATATTTTAAATTAAATCTTCTCTCGTATTTTCTAAAAGTTCTTATTAAGTCTTTCAAAATTATTAATTTTTTTAAACCCTTAAAATTTTGAAAATTTTAGTTTAAATCTCCATTTTTAAAAAAAATTTAAATTGACTCTCCAAACTCTTACCTTAAGTTCCGCCACCAACCTTGGCGATGAGTCTTATAAAGACAATACTTGATTGTTAACGGGTTCCACTGGCTTTAAAAGATTTTTCAACAATAAATAGTTCAGTTCTACCAAGAGAGATTAAATATTTCGTACTTGATGAGTTTCTATGTCATGTCCTTAAGCATATTAGTTCTATTCTACTCACTTGTCATTACAGATGTCTCTTATGCTTAAGGATATTACATCAAATCCTATCGATTGAGAAATATTTTTCCTTTAATGCGGATTATTTCTGTGACTTTTCATATGCTCTCTTAAATTTGAATGTGTTTTGATTAATTTTGTACTTTTCCGAAGGTCCATAAATTAGGTAAGATTTCTCTATTAAGTACATTTTTTGATTAAAAAGTACATTTCTTAAATTAGGTAAGAATTTTTCATTAAATACATTTGACTAAGATTCTTCTATTAAAAGTTGGGGTCGATTAAAAACATATAATTATGTTTTTAAAATCCTCGTCCCAATCCCTAATCTACAAAACTAATCTCCAAACGAGGACTGGTCCGACCCCACACCACATACCTTGCAAGAATTTTAAGATACAACTCTTGGTTCTATTTTGTCCGCGCTGATGCAAAACTGTGATCCACCTCAAAGGCGGTTTCCTTTGTAAAACGGTGTTCCACCGCCATGGTGGCCTATTGGAACCGAAGAATGGTGGCCAAGGACAGTGCAAGAATATAAGATTGAAAGGAGTAAAACGTAAATTTTAAAAAGTGAAAGAGCAAATTCATAATTAATTTAGTTTAAAAAAATTGTATATAAAGAACAAAGTTAAAAAGATTATAAATTTAAAAAGTTATGTCATTTTAGAGTGATAAAATAGGAAAAATTTGAAAGCTGAGTTATTAAAATGAAAATTTTTTAACTTTAATAATCAAAATAAGAATAGGAAAAAAAATAAGTGATGAATGGTGTAATATATACAATTTTAATTGGGTGATATATTTGTTTTGTAAATAATTAAATAATTAAATTGTTGATTTTTAAAATAACATGTTTATTCTTAAATCCATAATTAAATGACATTTTTGAGCTGCACTTTGTCTGGAAGTTCTTTCCAGGGCCTTTGGTTCCTATTCTTTTGTTGACATATTTAAGAGAGCATCCTCTTTGTTACTTTTGAGGACCCTATTTTTTATTAATTAATAAATTAATTATTGTCGAGAAAAAAATTAAGCAACTCAATTGTTAAAAGAGTGATATGTTTATTACCAACAAGTGTTTGAGAGAGAACCTAGCTCCAGCTATAAATTTTATAAATGACATTATTAGGAGGGTGAGCCATAAATTTAGAATATTGATTATAAAATGAACATAAATTATACAAAAATATAGTAATATATTTATTCACCGGATACGTGAAGAAAGCAATGCTATTTTTAACATGGGAGTCAACATGCTTGTAGAATGCATACTGTATTAAGTACCCCTGCGCTGGGTTTTGAAATTTATGTATTTAGTTCTAATAGTTATTAATTTTAAATTGAATTTGCTTAAATAATAACTATTGTATATACAGGGTGATTATACCAAAATATTCTCCTAAATCCAAATAATTTGAAAACATGCTTCATCTTGGCATGATCTCTTTGACACAGCTATGTTTATAGTGGTAACCAGTGGCTATTATAGTTGCTGCAGACTCTTTGTTTCGGTAACATCTGCATCATCTTCTTCAAGTTTCTGGTACAGCTTTTTCACAGTCTCAGCCTCCATTTGACGAGTCGAAAAAACGCTCGAATCTATGAAGAATTCCTCCACTGAAGCCTTTCCTTCAAGCCTGCTCACCACAGAAGACATTGTAGGTCTGGCTGAAGCTGTGGGATTTGTGTTGCACCTGCCGCTTACAATTTCAAGGGCCACAATCCCAAAGCTATACACATCAAACGACCATGCATTGCGTATTCAGGAGCCATATAGCCACTGCAAATTAATAGATGAACATGGTCGTTTATGTACATGAGGAATAAATGAATACAGTGAGAATGAATCTGGAAAGTGACTTACTATGTTCCTGCAACACGGGTGCTAATGTGCGTATTGTCTTCTTCATGAAGCTTTGCTAAACCAAAGTCGGATATTTTTGGGTTTAGGTTATTGTCAAGCAACAAAATTGCATTAGATTGATATTTTAATTTTGAGCAGACATTTGCCGACTAAATTGCATTTCCTCTCCCTTCACAATTTAGTTCAGCTTGTTGTTCTTTTACAAAATTAATTTACCTCTTCTGAACAAAAATCATTCGCGTGCATTTAGTTACATGGGGTTTTATCTTATTTTCTGGTGGATTTTATGGACATGTTCAGGTGGTAATGCAGTTAATCATGGTTTGCATGTTGGAGAGGAAAAAAATATGAAAGATGGTGGAGGAGAGATTTTTTTTTTATAAATATGAAATATTAAATGTAAAATTATACAAATTGATTTTTTATTTCGGTAGTCAAAGTAGAAGTGAAGTAATAGTTTAAGAACTATTTAGGTAATTTATTTATTTTTATTGTGTCAGATCAGCCTCCCGTTTAAGTTTAACAACAATAAACGTTTCAGTGACAAAAAATTTACAGTTCGAAAACGTAAGTAACCTTATTGGTCGTTTTTAAAAATCGGTGATCAATTTTATACTCATGAGAAACCTAAGTGACCATCCCAATAATTAACCCAAGACCAAAAGGGGAGCAGTGCCATTTGAATGGTGGAGTTAGGTGTTTGCGTGCTTGATGCGGAAGCTTTGGTCCAATTGAATAGTATTTTTTTAGGTGTTTGCCATGGAATCTCGAGGTACATCCTAGTTGTTCAGTACTTTTTTTTTTCAATATAAGTTTAGTGAGGTTTTTAATGAAGCTCACAACTCAGGGTTGGTCCTTCGAACTTTTTACTAATAAAATTATGATTGTTGAGAAAAAATAACTCCTATGCGAATGAAAACTATTAGTTAACTAACATTAAATGGCGTTACAAACTTATTTGGCAGTGCATGCTGACATGTCAATGTCATATAGATAAAGGTATTAACTTGAAAGAATATCACATAAGTAAAAATAATAATTTTATAAAATTATTTTTTCTGTTGACATGCCATTTTGTTAAGTTATTTCAAGTAATTTATCATTAGTTGACTAACGATTTTCATCTATAGAAGGGCCGTTGTGACTCAAAATGAAACGTTGGAACTAAATTAGTTTAAAAAAAATATGAGCTAAAATAATTGTTGAGTCAAACATTAGAGTTTTTTTGACATTATACCAAAAATAAAATAACAAATTTTAACTTTTTAATATTTACATTTTTATATATATTTGGGCTTGACTCTTGTTTTAAATTGAATTTGACCTAAAATCTAAAAACCTTTCTAGTGCTATGCTTTTAATGGAAATAATAGTTTAATTGTTAAATTTTTCATAACATAGTCATGATTTGCTAACGTGAAACAATGCAATGTCAACAATGAAATATACATGGATCCACAAATGAATTGTCACATTAATGCCATTAAATTTTTTTTAATGGTCTAATAATCACTTCACTTAAAATCACAATAATTACTATAGATTATATGGGTCACACTCTAGTTAATAGTATGTACAAACTACTTGTTCGCGATTGTATTATAGTGATATGCATTTTTTTGTTCGGTTTATGTTGTTGTTTTTTGTTTTGTTTATATTAGAATTATTAGTAATGTTTATGTGTTTGTTATGGTTGTAAGCATTCTGTAACTTTCATAATATTGGTTTCCACCAACATTTGATTTTAAAACTCATTTTATGAGTTTTTTAAATTAAAATGTTTCACATCAATCCGCTATTATAATCATAAGGGGGATTTGGAGGGCATGAGCCCCGACCAATTTTTTCCAATGATAATAGAATAGATTTTCTACGAAAAAAGTAAAATTAGTTCTATAATCCCTTCAATATTTATAAAATTTTATAATAGCCCCCTTAAAAAATTAATTTTGTTATAGCCCCCTTCATAAATTTCTAGTTTCGCCTCTATTGTTGGCCCCTCTAAAGTTAAACATTTTTAAAATAACCCCTTAATAAATAATGTTGTATTCCGCTACGAAACAAAAGAACAACAACAAAAAACGAAGATTACACGACTACCACCAAGCCTTGATTTGAGTTGGGTGGGTTGAGCGAGTGCTGCCATGGTTGATACAGGGCGATGATTTGAGTTTGCATGGAGAGGATCATTGTCATGGTTGATATGCATTAAGAGGTTGCGGTCAACAAGTCATTATTGTTGAGATTCCGAGTTTCTAAATTGGAGGAGTATTAATGTGTGCTTTTTAAAGGTTTGAGTGCATGTAATCTTTGGTGTGTCAGGCATGTTTGTCGCCAAGGCATTCATTAGACGAGTATTGTTTATGGTGCGATGGTCCCTCCTAGCCTCTCTCAGTCCATTCCTGATTAAGTACATTTTTAAATTTATGTATTTAGTACTATTAATTATTAATTTTAAATTAAATTTGATTAAATAATAATTATTGTATTTACAGAGTGATTATACCAAAATATTCTCCTTCATCCAAATATGCTATAGACCTCGGTGATTGGAGAAAACTGAGCCAAAACCATGAAATAATTTGAAAACATGTTTCATCTTGGCACGATCTCTTTGACACAGCTATGTTTATAGTGGTGGTAACCAGTGGCTATTATAGTTGCTGCAGACTCGTTGTTTCGGTAACATCTGCATCGTCTTCTTCAAGTTTCTGATACAGCTTTTTCAGTCTCAGCCACCATTTGACGACTCGAAAAAACGCTCGAATCTATGAAGAATTCCTCAACTGAAGCCTTTCCTTCAAGCATGCTCACCACGGAAGACATTGTAGGTCTGGCTGAAGCTATGGGATTTGTGCACAAGAGAGCAACATTGATCATTGCCATCACTTCATCTATGTTGCAGTCGGAGCCGATCCTTGTATCGACTAAATCCAACAAGTTCCCGTTCTCCTTCAAAACATGAGCCTACAAAACACACAATTTAATTTCCACATTCAGATACATTTCATCTATGTTGGATATGGAAATGTATAAACAATGGAAGAAAGATTGAGAGCTTAGTTTACATAATCAAGGAGATAGAAAGGTTCTTCCATTAGCCGGTTACTAGTGTTGCACCTTCCGCTAACAATTTCAAGGGCCACAATCCCAAAACTATAGACATCTGCTTTCTCTGTCAAACGGCCATGCATTGCGTATTCCGGAGCCATATAGCCACTGCAAATTTAACAGTATCAATTAAATAAAGCTTATAACATTCTCTGAATCAACCATTTATAGATGAACATGGACATTTATGTACATGAGGACTTACTATGTTCCTGCAATTCGGGTGCTAATGTGGGTATTGTCTTCTTCATGAAGTTTGGCCAAACCAAAGTCGGATATTTTTGGGTTTAGGTTCTTGTCAAGCAACACATTGGTAGCCTTGATGTCCCTATGCACTATCTGTTAGCATTAAACCATAACAGATATGAAATATAAACCCAGGATCTATCATGTCAAATCATCAAGAACAATAAACTGAATGCGGAAGCGTACCTGAATTAATCGATAGATGAAAACCTTGAATCTTTTGATGAAGATCGCCTAAAAGGTGGTTGTGATCTTCCAAGAAGATAGGTTTTCTCTTGATGTAAAACTCTCTGACGGGGAAGGAGAGAAAAACAAGTTAACCTATTTCTTGGGGACCACTACCTCTTTATATAGTTGATTTAATAATCAACTATTAAGTATTTATAACTCTGCCCCTCATCGAATTATAAATACATCTTATGGTATCTACACTTTTATTTCCATGACATTTTAATACCCATGACACGCCTAACATAATTGGTCACTTAATTTTGTGTCATACTTTAAAATAGCAATATACATTATACATATGTGCCCACTATTACGGATTTTAATCCAACAATCTCCCACTTGGGCAACATATGTTTCCTGACAAATGTATAACCTTATGAGCTCAAAATTTGCTATTATATAATAGGTATTCTCAGAACAATCTCGTCCATCAACTATATCCATATAGGATCAAAGCAGCCTTTGTCGTATCAATCATGACAAGACCCATCAATGGTCACGTATACAAATATAGTCAAATGACATAGATCAATCATGGATGCGTAGCATGGAAAATTACATGAAATGTGAACCAAACATGTATATTTCCAACTGGTCCTCCTAAACCTTAGCGAGATCAAACTTTACTAAATTCAGAGTGTGCATAAACCAAAAGAACTTTATTTCTGCAAAAATAATCTTAAAATATCCTTAAACTCAAGTAATAAAATTGAAATTGTGTCTAAAACGAATGGGCATTTTTCAAAATTACAAACTCCCACTAAAACTGAATATCCTTAAATAACATTACACCCACATGAGTAGTGTGCTCATGAAAGACCTAGGGTGTCGGTTTTTAATAAGCGCAAATTATGGAGTTTGTACCAAAGATGCTCTATAGACACACAACCACTCAATTTTCTTTAACAACTAGGAACTTAATATTTATGTGCTTTAAATTTAAAGTGTTCCTATTGTTTATCGAATAAATGAATGCATATTTATTGTCACAAAATAACCAAGTGATCTTTCTATTCAATCTATAATTAGCAGCCCATGTGACAAAAATTCTTTTGCATCAATATTCTAATAGAATCAAGTCTCAGAAACTTGATGATCTCTAACTTACCAGAACTCCGATATGTGAGCATGTAATTTTTTTGTTCTCTAAAGATATTTCATAACCCTATTGGCTGCTATTCAATGATCCATAATATGATTGCTTAAATATCTGTCTAACATTCCAACAATGTACGCAATATCCAAACGCATACATACTTGAGCATAAATTAGAATCTCAATAGCTTATACATATGGAATATTTTGTATTTTCTAAATTTCAAGGTTACTTTTAGAATCTCAATATCCAAACGCATACATATTTGAGTATCACTTGGTTTACTCCCACTGAACTTGTAGTATATACAATTGTCAACCAAATTTATCTCAAAGCCGAATGAAATAATCAATATGAAATTTATAATTTCATTAATGAGAGTCCTACTTAAGCTCATAGATGAATTTATTTAATTTACATATCATTGATTTTGTATCATTAGACACAAATCTATGATTGTACCATATAATTCATTTCTTCAATGTCGTCATTGAAAAACACAAGCCTAACATTCATCTTATGTAGCTCAAGATTAAAATAAGCAACAAGCGTCATGATTATCTTGAAAGAGTATTTCAATGAAACTTGAGAGAAAGTCTCCACAAAATCAATGTCTTCTTTTAGAGTATATCCTTTAAATACAAGACATGCCTTATACTTGTCCGCATTATCATTTGCATCCCTCTTGGTTTTAAATATCCATTTACAACCAATTGGTTTGCACCTTCATGTAATGAGACAAGTTCCTAAACTTTATTGTCTTGCATAAAATTATACTTTTCTTGAATGACATCAATTCACTTTTGAGAGTCAGAACTTTTATGATTTGATAAAAAATGAATGAATCATTTTCTATCATTCCATTATTATCCTTATTTTCTTGAAGAAATACAAAGTAATAATCCAGAATAGTATTTCTCCTTCCTCTCTTGGATATCTTTAATGACACTTGTTTTTGAGGTTGTTGAGTTTGTTCTTCTGAAAACAATTACCTTATCTTGAATGAGAGTTGTTCAACATTGTTCTGCTGATGTACTTGATTCACTTCTTGATTAATGATAGGTTTGAAAACCTAAACATCGTCAAAAGTGATAGTAGGAATTAAATTATAATCCAATTCCTCCTCAAAATCAATGTATCTAACCTTATTTCTCCTCCAAACTCAACATCCTAAAAAAATTATAGATCTCTCCTTAAATAATTCCTAATTGTGGGATCATAAAATTTACAGCCCATGGATCACTCAAAATAACCAAGTAGTTGCTCACTTTTTTTGAAGTTTAATTTCTTCACATGTGTCCTAACTTATACAAAAGAATCAATACTTTGTAACTTATTATTGTTTCTTTTGATTAGGACCTTTAGCAACTTTATTCTAATATATTTTTTTATTGCCCTTATTCTTAGAGACACTAACTAAATGAGCACTAACCGAATGAGTACTTTTACACTTATAATGCTTCAACTTTTCTTCCTCTTTAACACAATGAGAAATAAGCTCATTTATAGTCTATTTCTCCTTTTGACAGTTGTAACTAATTTTGAATTGGTTAAACTGCATAGGAAGCGATACCAAAATCATAAGAACAAACAATTGTTAGAAAGTTCGATCTTATGTACCTTAAGTTTTGAAGCAATATTAAATATTTTCATAATATACTCCTCACATTTCCTTGATCTTTATACTTCATAGACATCAAGTAAGTCAAAAGTGATGTCATAGCCTTAACATTTTTTAATAAAATGTTTCTCAAATTTATCAAGGAAACCCTTAGTATGAGTAATATCTTTAGATTTGTGCTCCTAAAGAATTCTAGAATGTTGTACTTTATGATCATTAAAATCATGCAATTTGAACGAACTCACCTCTCAAAATCCATTTTATGGGTGCTTACCACCATGAGAGGTGCGAGTTGTTCTTCCTTAGTGCAAGGTCTATGTTCATACAACCAAATACTTTATGTAAGTGTCTTTTCTATTCCTTGAAACTAGTTTCACTAAACATGAGTGTAGAATGTATTTAACAGATATTGTAACAAAAAAAATAAATTACCTAAATATAGAACAAAACAAGCCCACATAAATATTCATAAGTAAACAAATAAATTCAAAATAATGGCTAGTTCCCTCAAGATACCAAGCACAATATTAATATCAAGTCTTTGGACAAGAATATTAATCAGAATGCGGTACTCTTGTTGTAGCAATCAAACATTGACAATAAACTATGTCAAACAATAGATTAATCTTTGGACTAACGTATTGCTTACATAAAATACCTTATAATTGTCACACATTTATCGCCATTATTGTCGTTGTAATTCGCCAAATATTAACTTTCCTTTGGGCCAATTAATAAACGCATGAATTACAAAAACCCATAATTATCTTAATATTTTAAATAAACTAATCTACACAAAAAGCGGTCACTTTGGTGACATTATGTTTCAATTAATCCATTAAAATATTAGACATCCGAAACCAAAATATGAATTTAATTGTTTCAAAATATTTGTCTTAATTTTATCTTTCAATCAAATTAAAAGATAACCAAAATAATAATAAATTTGAATAAAGGTAAACCTCATATCAAGATACGGACACTCCATTAATATTTCATCTTTGGACAAAATATTAAATTGTAAGTGATATCTTGGTACAAGAATCAAACATTGATAATAAAAACATGTCAAATGTAAATCTTCCTTTGGGCCGATTTATTGCTCACATATAAAACTGAATAATTATCACATGTTTATTACCACAGTTGCACATGTAATAATGTTAATTATTAACCTTCCTTTGGGCCGATTAATACTAACATAATCTGACTTACATACACAAAATCTTCTATATATTAAAATAAAAATAATTTCTACAATAGAAGTCACTTTGGTGACTTAACGCTTCAATTAATTTTATCTCAAAATATATAACATAAATATACCGATATTCAAACTTAATATTTGTAACAGTCAAAACTTAAATTTCTAATAACACTTAAGCTTTCGAAATAACCCAAAATAAGGTTGTCTATATGTAGCTATCAGAAATAAAAAAAAAAACAAAATCTTTGACTGCTTCTCAAAAAAAATTCCTTAAGCATGCATTTCCCAAAATAAAACTTAATTCAAAACAACCAATCTTTAACTAAAAGCCAAAATCAAAAGTATCATACAAATGAGTCATTCATATAATAATCACATAAAAGCTTTAATATCTCTATATGTTTTGCCAAAGATCGAAATCAAATACATAATCAAAAGTCTTATTATAACATTATGTCATGATTCCAAATATACATCAATCCAATCCATAGATGTATTAAGCATAACATGACGAAAAATCAAAGTCTTATGGCATAACGACTAATTGACTTTGGAACTAAATTATAGAACCATAAAATAACTTAGGCCAAAACATAATTAATGAAAGAGTATAAAGACTAATTTGAATGAAATTGAAACATGAAATCAAAGATCCTTATTGTCCCAGTTTTCTAGTTGTTTGACCTAATCGATAGCTCGGCATGAAACCAAGCCTTTCACTGTGTTGAAAGCAAAATAATCTGCATGCCAATCAAACTCCCAAAAGGGTCAAACATGGACAGATATACATCTCAATCAAATTAATTATATAATAACCAATTTTCTTTGTAAACTGTGAATAGAACTTTTGACTTTTGGTGTAGGTAAGCATGAGTTATTAAACAACAGAAAAATTATAATCGATAAAAGTATATACGAATTATACCAAAACTGTATATGAGAATTTTAATATCATACGTCATAAGCCCTAAAAATTGATAAAGGAAACATAATATCCTTAATTGATTTCAAACATCAATTTTTGCTAAAATTAAAACTCAAATTTCGATAAACAATAGAATCTTGAAGCACCAAATTATTTAATGTTTTGAGTAACTTAGTAATTCATATTGAATTAAGGGCATGCAATAAACAAGTATTCTGACAAAATTCTGCTATAATGTTGAAATATGTGGTGCGCAAAACCATAAGTAATAGCCCAAAGCTGTAAAAAATGAATCTATATGCGCAAACCATGCATCCATTCAACATAGGTTTATAATCGAAAAATCAGATCGAAAATAAAACCCTTAAAAATTTAGCAACGAATCCAAAAATAAACTAATTGATTCTCAATAATTCAACATGACGAGTCTCTGATGCCAATTGTTAGCATTAAACCATAACAGATATGAAATCTAAACCCAGGATCTATCATGTCAAATCATCAAGAACAATAAACTGAATGCGGAAGCGTACCTGAATTAATCGATAGATGAAAACCTTGAATCTTTTGATGAAGATCGCCTAAAAGGTGGTTGTGATATTCCAAGAAGATAGGTTTTCTCTTGATGTAAAACTCTCTGACGGGGAAGGAGAGAAAAACAAGTTAACCTATTTCTTGGGGACCACTACCTCTTTATATAGTTGATTTAATAATCAACTATTAAGTATTTATAACTCTGCCCCTCATCGAATTATAAATACATCTTATGGTATCTACACTTTTATTTCCATGACATTTTAATACCCATGACACGCCTAACATAATTGGTCACTTAATTTTGTGTCATACTTTAAAATAGCAATATACATTATACATATGTGCCCACTATTACGGATTTTAATCCAACACTATCTTCAACCTTGATTCTTCATGGAGATAAACTAATCCTCTTGCTATACCAATGCAGATCTTCCTTCTTGTTGCCCAGTCTAGTTTCAACTGAAACTGTGGTGGCCCTTTTCATTACCAAAATACAGAGAAGCTCAGATGCATACATATATATACATTGACATGTTTTCATTCATGATAGAACAGATGATTTGGATGAGATTGTACCAAATAATGCACGAGCAAGGCAGTTGTTTTCCAGGTACTCGTATATAAGCATCAATTGATTTCCTTCGATGCAACATCCATAAAGCTTTACAAGATGAGGGTGTTGTAGAGCTGAAATCATGCCCATCTCAGTCACGAACTCACGGTTTCCTTGCTTTGATCGGGCCGATAGCTGCTTCACAGCAATCACAGTGCCATCTGCTAGAATGCCCTACATTTGAAATGATCAGATCAATAACAATGCAACTGCAGAAAGTGCTGCAATAAGGATGTGTTGGACGTGGTACCTTGTAAACGGGACCAAAACCACCTTCTCCGATCTTATTAGAAGCATGGAAATCGTTTGTAGCAGCTTTAATTTGCCTCAAGCTAAAGGAATTTGTCTGCAACTCTATACCTTTTAGATCTGTGGAAGAAGTCAAACCAAATAAGAAACATTGGCAACTGCGTTCAGTTGTGATGAATGTCAATGGAACAAGGCCGAAAACCGTAAAACAAAGACGGTGCAACCATTGTTTAAATACCTCGTTCCAATGTACTCTTCCGTCTTAAACAGCCCGTCCACCAAAGGATGCCCACTATCAGCAAAGCAGCAGACATGACTCCGGCCACTATACCAACCACCGCAGCTGTCGTGATGCCACCGTCGCTTTCTGATGGAGGTGTATCGCTTTCAGACGGAGGTGTATAAGCTGGCTCAACAAAATTGTATAAAAATCAGTCCAAAATTTCGTAAAACAACTTATAAGAGACGGCATAAGATTAAGATATGAATCTTAACATCAGTGATCAGACAAGCTACCAGGATCAAAAATAGATATTGCAGAGATAAGAGGACCGTAAACGCCTCTCACGGGAATAGAAGTCGTCCCTTTTCCGGCCCATTGGAAATGAATCTCCAAAGTGCCATCGGTTACATTTACAGCAAAAGTCTCTACTTTTGGTGTGAGTGCTCCTCCTGCTCTTTCTTTAATATTGAAATCCTTCAGCCTCCGCTGTCCCTGCAATCCATTCCATTTTTATAAAACCATGTTATCCGGAATTTTTTCATATTTTTAAAACATATAGGAGTCCAAACATTGTACTCTGCATATGTTTGGATATGTTTATATCCGTATCGAATTCAATATTCATCCAAATACCGATAAGTATCTATTTAAAGAAGGATACAAACATGAACTAACTAGCAATAATAAGGCCATACCTGCACTAAAAAGAACACAGATTTCGGGATTTAAATCTCATACTTCATTGAATGCAACTTTTAAAGGATAAATAAACATGTAAATGATATTTACCTGAATGTAAATATCAAACATCCGCTTCCCTAAGTTGGTATAACTTGGATCATTAGTGAACTGAATCTCGGCAAAGTGGAGGTCTACTGTGTAATTTGCATTGGCGAGACAAAATGCGTAGTAAGTCAAAGAGCTTGGCGAAAGCCTTGCATCTGTGTAGCGTGCATCGCCACCATTTATAGAAAGTTGTGTACTCATATAACCTAAGATGTCGTCACTCCGATCATCGTTTAGAAAAACTCCGGTGCTGCTGAATGCCCAGTTGGTACCCGGCCGTAAAAATGCGGAAGGCCCGGCTTGATCGAGATCAGATTCATAAATGATGCCATTAACAGTTGTATTTCTCCCTCCACAGTTTATATGAACAGAGTGCAAAACTGAGGAAAACAACAGTTTGAACCAATCACTTACAAAAGTGGGCAAAAAAATAGTATAAAAATATTATATACTGTGGCGGAACTTGGGATAAGAGTTTGGGGGCAACTTAATTTGTAAAAAAATTTGGAGGCTTAAATCAAAATTTTTAAAATTTTTGAGGGTGATTAAATTTTTTGAATCGATATTTACAAAGATGAAGTACATGAAATTTCTACTTACGTGCTGTGCAGTTAAGTTGGCTTCTCAAACAAGGAACGATTCCACTGGTAAAACAATTATATGCCCCGGAAACATAAATTAGCCATTATAAACACAAATTTGAAGTCGACCAAAGACAAAAAAAGCTTAAAAACACTACTTACGAGTTATTGTTCCTTGACATGCCTGAAAACAAGTTCCTACAGATCGACAACAGAAGGAAATTTATAGTAACAAATGATTGATATTTGTAATAAAGATCCACTAAACTAATAAATGAAAACACATGAATTAAATAATAAAGTTAGATTTGAAAGTTTCCGTACAGGCCTGGCCTTCCGCAGTCCGATACAGCACCGGTGCTAGTGAAGTTGTTATATGAAACATCCCTGCAAATAGATTACTTTAGAATATTGTTTCATGTGATTCAACATTAACGAATAATGAAGAAGAGAATCTTACGTATCTGCTCTTGTTTCTAGTATCCACTGAGGGACTGCTCCCGTAAAATTGTTTCCATTTAAGAACCTAATAAAAGAAATCATCAACTTTCAGAAATTAGATATAAAGTGGTGGATTATTGTGGAATAGGAATATATGGGAAAAATATAATGTCCTTACAATGTATCCAAATCAAGAGCTGAAAGATTTGGAATTTCTCCACTGAGTCTGTTAAAGCTGAGATCTCTGCAAGAAAATTATGTTCCAAGACAAGTTAGAAATTGAAACAGTTTCTTTCGAATCACAAACTTACCGGATGTTGTATCTTAAAGGTGACTGCATGAACAAACAAATCACTAGACTAAATCCGGACCTTTCGAAATGAAAGTGTAACACTTACAAGATCCTTATTGTTGTGAATGTCCCAAGAGAATCAGGTATCTGTTCAATGAGATTGCAGCTCCTCAACATCCTGTAATTCAATCGAAATTATATTCCATTATACATGGAGCTCCTCGGTATGTCTTAACTTTTAATATATCTTTGCATTGTTGCAGATATGCTTACAGTCTATTCAACCTAGGCAAACTGGGATTGAGTTGTGGAAAAGCTGCATCAGCTCCGTTCAAGTCACTAATTATTCTGTAAACCAATACCAGATACAATCATAAACAAGGATTTAATTATGATAAAAAGATGTGTGTTTTTTGTGTGAAATAGTTTATATTTCAATGCTTACATGTATCTTAAAGCTTTGTAGAGGAACACTAATGGATGGAATTGGCCCACTCAAACCACTTCCCTCCATATATCTGCCATTAACAAAAAGATGGATTCATTTAATTGACTGATAAACAACATATCTTCAATCAAATTTCTAAAAAAATACAATAATGCTGATTAAGTTCTCACATCTGTGTAACATTTGTCCAATTCCGGAATATGAACTCAGGAATCTGTCCTGTGAAGTTGTTGTCACTAATACGACTGTTGACAAAACAAAATAATCATAAATATTGCATATAACTATATATTCATATCAGATTTATATTGGGGTAAAGTTCACAAACGGTCACTAAACTATGATAAAAAGTTCATTTTGGTCATCAAACTTTCATAAATTATAAAATGGTCATTAAACTTTGATTTTTGTTACAAAATGGTGATTGAGCCGTTAAGGGGTGAAATGACAATAAAGAAAAAATTGTATAATAGTAGGTTTAGTCTTTCATTTTTACACATTCAATCAATTTAGTCATTCATTTATCGATTTATTTGTTAGGCCCGTTTATAAAAAAGTTATCCAATGAACGCGGTGGCATTTAAAAAGTAATTAATCATTTATATTAGAAATAAAAAAATTATTTTAATTTAAAAAACATTAGAATTGCTTACAAGTCCTTCATCGAAGTCAGCCCAGCATATGTTTCAGGTATTTGTCCCGAAAAAGAGTTGGAACTAAGATGCCTGTAAAACCCAGTAAGCAGATGTTAAATCAAAATTAAATAACAATAATCATAATAATTTATATAATAAAATACTGCATATAATGAAATGAAATTCTGCTAGATTTCTTTTATGAAAAAAAGGGTTTCTCTTACATCCTCTCAAGTTTGGATAGATTCGCCAATGCTGGAGGCAAAGTTCCTGAGAAGCCATTGACCTCAAGGACTCTACACAGTTTTCAAATAAATATAATTAATTATCCATTAGACATTCATAAAAAGTAGAAAAAATCTATCATAATATTAAGGATGGGCACAGCTTGGGTTTTTGGCTCACACGAACCCAAAATAATTACCCTAAATCTTAACCCGACCCAACCTCATTCTTTAAAAAACCAATCTTGAAAATAAATACCCTAAACCCAACCTCGACCCGACCTATAGAAAAAAAATCAATTTTAAGAACTTAATTGAAAAAAAAATAGGGGACTATATTGTAAAGGACTAAATTGTAAATATAAATTCAATTTTAAAGACCTAATTATATATATATATAGGAGGAGTATTATTATAAATATTCCTAAAAATTTAGGGGAAAATTACACTATCAATTTTGGATCGGGTCGGATATTTTTCACCCTAAACCCGTACATAAGATATATATTAATAGAAAATGGTGTAATTCAACTCACAAGCTGGTAAGATTGCTGAGATTTGCTAGCTCTACTGGGATTGGACCAGTTAACCGATTTCCAAGAAGGGAACTGAAACACAGCACATCTTTTCCATTTAGCAACAACATTTATAAACATCTAACATATATATACATACAGAAGGAAAATAAAAAACATACATGTTGATGAGCCGCGAAGCAGAACCCCATTGAGGAGGAATGTTGCCACTAAGATAGTTGCGAGTAAGGTCACTGTAAGAATAGTTTAAAACAAGAATTGTTAATTAGTTGGCGCGAAATTAAGCTACATATATCATGAAAATAGAACGGTCCCTACATTTCTTGCAGGAAAGGGAGACTGTCCAAGTCTGTTGGGAGGATACCCGAGAGATTTTGCGCCTTGAGCAGTCTGATACAGAACAAAGTTAAGTTACAATAAAGGGAAAATCAGATGAATCAATCAAAGTGAGAAATCTGAGCTCTGTTTGGTTCGGTATTATGCGTAAAGGGAAATTATTCTATACTGAGAAAAAAAGTTTCACAAGCAGGTTAAATTTAGGGATTAGAAATTTAGTTTGTTTAGAGTTTAGGGGTTTAAATTCTGACTAATTCAGACGGACTCGTGTCTCATACCTGACTTTGGTCGGTGAGTCTCCCAGCGGAGATTTTATACATATACAAAGCCTCGAACTCAAGACTTACTTAAATGACATTAAGTTGCTTACCACTTGGACTAACCTTGTTAGTAAAAATATATATTTTAATGTAATTAAGAATATATTTATTTTTAATTTAAAATTTTAAGTTGTTATATGAGTAATTTAAATATGCATCAAACATTTATTTTTTTATATTATATTTTTGTAAAATTGAGTCGTTATGTTATTTTTTTATTTGAAAATATTAGCTTTCTCCCTGATTTTTTTTCTATTTTTCCGTTAAATGTTGACCTGATGGTTATAAATAAAGACAATATAACTTTTCAGTCTCCTATGTTTACAATTTTTAACAATTTGAACCTTAATCATTAAAAATAAATAAAAATCATCACTAATTAAACAATACAATTTTACAATCATATGTGTTTACGATTTTTAAGGGTCAAATTGATAAAAATATAAATATATAAGACTACATATTTATTTTTCCTTTTTTAAAGTTGTCAGGTCAACATGTAAAATTTAATAAAAGTTAGGAGATAAATCAATATTTTCAAATAAAAAGCAGTACAATTACTCATTTTTGCAAAAATGCAGTGTAGGGAATAAATTATAAATTTTGAAATAGCACAAGGACTTGTAACATATTTAAACCAATTAGAACACAAGCTTTAAATATAAATATTTATTAAAGGGTAAACTACTGCAATGGTCACTTATGTTTTCGCTGAGTACAATTTTGGTCACCAATTTTCAAATTCGACCGATAAGGTCACTTACATTTTTGATCTGTAAACTTTTGGTCATTGAGACGTTTGTTGCCGTTAAACATAAACGACTTGCTGATCTGGCAACAGAAAAAATAAGGGTAAACTACTGCAATGGTCACTTATGTTTAGTCAGTGTAAACTTTTGGTCATCGATTTTAAAAATTGAATGTTTTGGTATTTTTCGTTGTGTAAACTTCTGGTCACTCGAACGTTTGTTTATGTTACCTTGATGGCCTGCACGTTAATAAAAAAAGGTTTATTTTTAATTTCACCCCTGAAATTTTAAAAGTTCATTTTTCACCCAAAAACAAAAAACCTTAATCCCTTTCAAGCCACCACCGTCCGTCCGACCTAGCTTCCAGCGAATCTACACCTAACTCATCAGCATCATTTTAATTGCTAGCTATTTCCATATGGACTCGTTTAAGTAGGTTGGCAGACCTTCTGCCACCCTCTTATCATATTATACATGTAAATGCAAGGATTTGCAAATGGAGAAAAATGCATGTGGGAAAGCTCCAAAACTAGAACATCAATCATTAATGGTAAAGGTTTTCTGCAATTAAAATGATGGTGAAAACTCTATGAGAAACCAGTAGAAAATTAAGGGTTTTGGTGACTTGAGATTATTTGAAAATCAATTTGTTTTGGAATTAACGAGGATCTTAAAAACTTGCATATGAGAGGTAAGTGCGACAAAAAGACAGACCATCACTGTTATCTTACCATTCTTCTTTTTTACGTATTCATTGCAATCCATCCTTCTCATTTTTTATAGAGATCCTATAGACCATCATGGAATTATTTAAGGTAAACTACAAATCAGGGCGTAAAAAGAAAAGGGACATGGGTCTTGGAGGAAGAACCGCTATGAGTGTTGGCAAGAGCACGTAGAGGATTAAAGGAAGAAGAATGAGACTCAAACATCTCATTCTTAGACTTACATGTGGGTGACATGGCATGTATTGCTATTGTTGAAGGTGCAATCACATGTAACGTTATTAGCATAATTAGAATCATCAGATAATATGGATTGATCTCCCCAACCCATGGTTCCACTGCATGGATCAACATCATCAAAGTTCCAATCGGTCTTCCCCAATGTCCTACCGATGCTTCTCAAAGCTTCCACTATATAAAAAAAACAAATAAAAAAGGGTGAAATTTAGTAAAAGAATAAAGCAAATTAAGCTTACTTCAGGTGAACATTACCTTCATCTGTTACAAGCTTAGCTCCATCTGCAAACGTTGTAAGGCAACAAACTATGAAGATTGAAGCAAAAACCATTCGATAAAAGAACATATTGAAGAAAACTATTTGGCCGCCTACGGAGAAAAATTGGAAAAGAGAGAGGTGTAGTTCCGAGAGATGTTCAATTGTTGTACTGTGATTGTATGTTTGTACACTTTGCGATGGAAAAGTCTTCAACTTAATAGCACGTTGTTAGAATATCTAGCGTGAGAATTTAATGAAATGAGGCCCCATCCAAACTAGAATGAGTCTGCTTGTCACGAATATTCAAACTTTGATTTTTTTTTTTAAATTAACCCTTACTATTTATATCTTTTACTTTATTTAGTTTTGACTCTGGTTCTAAATCGAGTTTGACCTAAAGTTTAAAAACATTTTTAGTACTATGCTTTGAGTGGGAAATGATAGCTTTATTCTTAATTTTTTCACAACATTGTCACGATGATCCATATATGCTCCATTGTTGAAATGACATTCATTATTTTTACTGACATGATATTCTACTTCATCTTACACTAGTTTGTCATAAATTAATTTTTAAAATATATAGCATCCGTTTGACAATTAAAGAATAATTGATAGCAGATTATATTAGCTAACAACTAATAGCTAGTAGCACTAATTGATTTGTAGTGGATTGCATAAAAATATTTGGTAAAATTAAGGCTTAACAGTCAAATAAGTGTCCAAACTATACATTTTTTTCAGATAGGTGCTTAAACTATATTTTAAGCCAAATATGTGCCTAACGTTTTTTTTCATGACTCATTTAAGGTTTTTCTGTGACGGACGTTATTTTCCCCCGTTATCCAATGAATTATGAACATGTGGCAAAGTTTCTCATTTTCTGAAATTAAAATCCGAAAATGAGAAAATAAAAAAATATTAATTAACCCAACAATCTTTAATTTTTCTAAAAACCCTAAATCCCTAAATTTTGCCACTCCAACCACCGATTCAACCACCACCGACCACCCTTGTCTTCATCAGACCTCACTACTAAAAACACCATCATCTCGTCGTAAAAAACAGACGAATGAACTGTCAACGAACACCCAACAATGAAGAAAAAAGATGTCGATTGGGTTCCCACCGACGGGTAGAGGATGACAGATGTTGAACGGTGAGGTACATGAGACTTTGGGCGGTGAACGGTGAACCATCAACTTTGTGGGGGATGCCAGATGGTGAGAGAGTTGTGATTTGGGGGTTTGATTGAAAGAAATTAAAAGTTTAGGATTTTTAAAGAAATTTAGAAATTAAAAATATGAAAAAAATACCACGTGTCATGTTCTGATTGGATGACAAAAAATTTTAACGGCCGTTGATGGGAAAACCTTAACTGAGTCACAAAGAAAACATTAGCATGAATATATTCAATACTTGTTTGAATAATGTATTAGTTATCAATATTTTGTATCTATTAATATTAATTAGATTATGAATATAATTTTTATATTCAATACTTGTTTGAATAATTTATTAGTTATCAATATTTTGTATCTATTAATATTAATTAGATTATGAATATAATTTTTTATTATCATTACTAGGTGATAGAGTAGCGCAATTTCGAATAAAGAGAAAAACAAAACAAACCAAAATAAAGAACAAATCTAAAAATTCATATTTGCTTATGGTGGTGGCGTCAATGGAGGAAGCTTGAATATGTGGAGATGGCGTGATGAATTGATAGTTGTCCTCGGCACCCTCTTAGACGCAATTATCTAAGCAAGCAACCTCAAGCGGCTCTAACCCACCCTCCCAAACGCTTTTGTATGGGCAAGCAGGAGTGTGAAGATCCTCAACAACAAATCTCGGAGAACTTGAAAATCGATTTGCTTCTAAAACACAAGATAATGTTCTTGCAAGTTCGAACTCAAAAGAGAATTTTATTTAATCATTCAAATCTGAATTACAAAGTGAGTGAAGCCTTCTTTATGTAGGCCATGGAGAAGTTCTAATCCTACTAAACTTAGGAATTAAATACAATAAATAAATGCTAAAATCTAATCTCCCAATTAGATAAGTAACTTCTAATAATAAATAAATGCTAAAAATAAAATCCTAATTAAATAAATCTGATCCTGATAGATATTGCAGAATCCTATATTGATTTAAATTACAAATAATCAAATAAAATCTTGAAAATTCGTAATTATCCAAAAATCCCGTATAGGAATTTCTGCATCCGTTGTCTTCGCTAAAATAGACGTATCTTGAGATCCATATGTCCGATTGAGGCGTTTCAAGATGCGTTGGAAAGCTAATTAGCAGACGGACAAGTTTTAAGAAGACATGTTGACCCGTAAATGCCTGGATCCCATCCAAAAATGCTTCACAAGTTGACTGATGTTTCTGACTTGCAAAGCGCTTTCAACTTCTTTTCCAAGATGATTATTTTGACCCCTATCATGCTCGTATCATTCCCCCACTCCTCAAAAAGATTTGCCCTCGAATCTAGATCGATAAATGGAGGAAGTTCATCAAAGTACCATAGAAGATAAGACGTCTTGAAGGATCCTTTTGCAGAGTCTCTTTTTGCAATGTAATTTACAAGTTCATTCTCATTGGGATCATCACGATTGTTCTTTTGGTCGCAAAGTAACTCATTCTAATCTTCAAAATTGTTATTAATGCTAAAAGAGGAATAAGCATAAATAGAATTCTGAAAACATTCAATGATACCTTTTGATTATAAGGTACCTTCGTCGGTGTTTGGCGTTTGATGATCATCTTGAATCGGAATAGTAGGTTCATCACTGGAAACAAACACACTACTTATAATTTCTTCCTCATCAATAGGCAAGGTTAAACTCTCGATGGTATCGTCTTCCTCATGTTCTTTAGAAGAACAAATTTCTTGATCATGCTCTGAATCACGAATTTCAATATCATTAGAAGACATGAATTCAGAAAACATATCTCTCAAAATTTTTTCTTGAAAATAAAACTTATCTAGACAATCATACCCTGAATGATCTAGTCGACAACAATAATGACATCGAGTCCCCAAAAGGGTAAAATCCAATACGTTGCTCAATGACATCCTCAAGAACGACCTAAATCCGATACCAAATGATAGAGTAGCACAATTTCGAATAAAGAGAAAAACAAAACAAACCAAAATAAAGAACAAATCTAAACATTCATATTTGCTTATGGTGGTGGCGTCAATGGAGGAAGCTTGAATATGTGGAGATGGCGTGATGAATTGATAGTTGTCCTCGGCACCCTCTTAGACGCAATTATCTAAGCAAGCAACCTCAAGCGGCTCTAACCCACCCTCCCAAACGCTTTTGTATGGGCAAGCAGGAGTGTGAAGATCCTCAACAACAAATCCCGGAGAACTTGAAAATCGATTTGCTTCTAAAACACAAGGTAATGTTCTTGCAAGCTGGAACTCAAAAGAGAATTTTATTTAATCATTCAAATCTGAATTACAATGTGAGTGAAGCCTCCTTTATATAGGCCATGGAGAAGTTCTAATCCTACTAAACTTAGGAATTAAATACAATAAATAAATGCTAAAATCTAATCTCCTAATTAGATAAGTAACTTCTAATGATGAATAAATGCTAAAAATAAAATCCTAATTAAATAAATCTGATCATGATAGATATTGTAGAATCCTATATTGATTTAAATTACAAATAATCAAATAAAATCTTGAAAATTCGTAATTATCCAAAAATCTCGTATGATCCGTATAGGAATTTCTGCATGCGCTGTCTTCGCTAAAATAGACGTATCTTGTGATCGAGATGTCCGATTGAGGCGTTTCAAGATGCGTTGGAAAGCTAATTTACAGCCGGACAAGTTTTAAGAAGACATGTTGACCCATAAATGCTTGGATCCCATCCAAAAATGCTTCGCAAGTTGACTGATGTTTCTGACTTGCAAAGCAGTTTCAACTTCTTTCCCAAGATGATTATTTTGACCCCTCTCATGCTCATATCACTAGGTATATATGAAGGATGCATATATTATTTTCTTATTTGAAATTATCTTTTTAATAAGACCGACTGCCGTGTTAATTCATGGTTCGAATTAAATGCAACACCTTTATGTATGATGGAAGCAATTAACCATGATGTTATGTCTTGTCAACTTTTAATTAACCTTTACCTTGGGACGGTAAGGATTAATTCAAATATTTGACCAACATCCATTAAGCCATGACTATTACAACACAAATATCAAAATTAATAAATACATTTTTTTAAGATTTAAAGTTAATTAATCATCAAGATAAGCATGGAATTAAAAGGTTAAGTGAATGACAAATAAAATGCATGTCACAAAAATAAGGAATTAAACAAAAACACGCCAAAAATAAATAAAATAAACGGAAAATCATAAAAAAGACCGGATCGAACAAAAGAGATGCGTAAAATAATTACGGGGAATTAATGTGTGAAAATTAAAATGCGAAAAAGTAAATAAATATCCGAAAAAGACCAGATAGAACAAGAAAGCGGGAAATTAAAAGTTACATGTTAGTAAGTTAAGGGTTAGTTAGATTAAACGTGCCATGAATAATACGGATCATACCCCGTTGCGGGTCACCGTAAGGCCGATTCGAACAAGGATATGAAATAAACTAATATATGTATATATATGAAAACAAAGAAACATATAATAGTGTAGTATTAATATATGCATATATTATAAACTAATATATATTTATGCAGCTAATACGTAATATAAGGGACATACGTACTAATATATATGTATATAATATTATAAGGTAACTAAAAAGAAATTGAAATGAAAGTTGAATATATATATATATGCATTATAGCATACGTAAACTACATACATATAATATAGATACTGTATAAAGATAATACACATATAATAATATATATATAAGTATTATATAAAAATATATGACATGCCATATATACATAAACTGGAAAAAGAAATGAAAAAAAAAACGAATCGGCTCTAAATCGGAGATGGAATTGCAAAGAATTTAGAAGAACAAGGACTAAAGATGTGACTTCAAGACGCAGGAGGTCTGCGGAGGTTATTAATGAAACATGGAGAGACTTAATTGGGTAAATAACCCATTATCAAGACCCGGGTATAAAAGCAACAAAAAAAATTTGATATTAATTTTTAAAAAACTAAGGATTCACTTTCCCTCACTCTCTCATTTCCCAGAAGCAGGTGAGATAACCACTGTAAGCCGTCACATCGACCGACGAACCAAAAGCCGCCGTGAAACCACTTTTTTTTTCTTCTAAACTCAGACCCAACCTTAAATTTTTAAAATAAGACGCCCTTTCACCTAAATCTAAAAAAACGAGCCGGAATCTCTTTCTGACAACTAAATCCTCTATTTTTTAAACCCAGAAATCTAGAACCCTAGATCGATAGAGGGGAGACGAAGGGACGAGAACACCATGGGTCATTCATCGGTGACCCCATCCTCGGTTGTAAAACAACGATGATCCAAAACTGAAACGGTATAAAACCCTAAGTCCTTTTTATTTTTTCAAAATGAGGAAGAATATTGAAAGAATACCTCTGTTGAATCTTTTTCCTTTTTATTGACAGTGAATCCTCCTCCTTTACATTCGATTTGGTTTCGGGCTTTATAGCCAAATTACATATTTGATTAAGAAAAGAAAAAAATGGTTACAATTTCCCGATTGGTTCGATTGCCACTGAAAATCTCTACAACCTCTAGTTTGTATTCATGTATTGCATCTCTGATTTTTTTTTTGTTGGCGTGTGCTGTTGAAAACCCGAATTAACCCTCATTTCTTTTGTTTTGCATGTTGGTGGAGGATTGTACAATGAGAGGGGACCATTCACGCGTAGTTGATGGAGGCCGAGGACGAGGGATCAAAGGTTGCTACCGTGGAGAGCCACTGTCGATGTGGTTGCTGATGTGTTGGATGACGTGGCTGGAGACTGATGGGTCACTTGGGAGATAAACGGTTGGCGGCTGAGCTAGTTAGGGTTTGCTAGGGTTATAGCTGAATTATCATTGGGCTAGGGTTTTGGGGTGTGTTAGCTAAAGGGGCAGTTGGGCTTAGTGAATCTGGGTTAAGGGGTTTAGGACGTGGGTCAAATTTAGGTAGTGGGCTATATGTTAAATGGTCTGAATGTAATTGGGTACAATTTGGGTTTTAAAGGAAATGGATTTTTAATTTAAATGGATTTATTTCTATTTTTTGGATTTTAATTTGGTTATTCGAACCCCGGACGAAAATATGTAATTATAATATGTGAGCAATAAATCGGCCTAAAGGAAGATTTATATTTGACATGTTCTTATTATCAATGTTTGATTATTATACCAAGATATCACTTGCAAGTTAATATTTTATCCAAAGATGAAAATATTAATGGAGTGTCTAGTATCTTGATATGAGATTTACCTTTATTCAAATTTATTATTATTTTGGTTATTTTTAATTTAATTGAAAGATAAAATTAAGTCAAATATTTTGAAATAAATAAATTTATATTTTGGCTTCGGATGTCTAATATTTTAATAGATTAGTTGAAACATAATGTCACCAAAGTGATCGCGTTTTTGTAGATTAGTTTATTTAAAATATCAAGATATTTATGGGTTTTTGTAATTCATGCGTTTATTAATTGGCCCAAAGGTATTTTATGTGAGCAATACGTTAGTCCAAAGATTAATCTATTGTTTAACATAGTTTATTGTCAATGTTTGATTGCTACAACAAGAGTACCGCTTACAGTTAATATTACTGTCCAAAGACTTGATATTAATGTTGTGCTTGGTATCTTGAGGGGAACTAGCCATTATTTTGAACTTATTTGTTTGCTTATGAATATTTATGTGAGCTTGTTTTTTTTCATTCATTTATTTTTGTTCTATATTTAGTTAATTTATCTTTTTCTGTCATAATATCTGTTATTATACATTCTACACTTATGTTTAGTGAAACTAATTTTAAGGAATAGAAAATACACTTACATATAGTATTTGGATGTATGAACACAAAGTTTGCACTAAAGAAAGAACATTTTGCACCTCTCACTATGGTAAGCACACATAAAAAATATTTTGAGAGGTGAGATCGTCGAATCGCATGAGTCGAATGATCATAAAGCACAACATTCTAGATGTCTTTAGGAGCACAAACCTAAAGAGATTACTCATACTAAGGGTTTCCTTGACAAAATTAAGAAATATTTTACCAAAAACATTAGGGTTAAGATAACATTACTTGTGCCTTCTTTGATGTCTATGAAGTATAAGGGTTAAGAAAATATGAGGGAGTACATTATGAAAATGTTTAATATTGCTTCAAAATTTAAGGCACATAAGACCGAACTTTCTAACAATTGTTTGTTCTCATGGTTTTGGCACCACTTCCTATATAGTTTAACCAATTAAAGTTACGATTGTCAAAGAGAGAAATAGACTTTATCTAGGCTCATTTCTCATTGTGCTAAAGAGGAAGAAAAATTGAAGCATTATAAGTGTAAAAGTATTCATTTGGTTAATGCTCATTTAATTAGCGTCTCTAAGAACAAGGGAAATAAAAAATAGAATAAATTTGTTAAGGGTCCTACTCAAAAGAAACAACAATAAGTTACAAAGTGTTGATTCTTTTGTATAAGTTAGGACACATGTGAAGAAATTACACTTCATAAGCGAGCAACTACTTCGATTATTTTGAGTGATCCATGGACTGTAAGTTTTATGATCTCACAATTAAGAATTATTTTAGCAATTAAGAAATTTTTCAGGAAAGATCTATATTTTGAATTATAATTTAATTCATACTATTACTTTTAACGATGTTTAGGTTTTCACACCTATCATTGATCAAGAAGTGAGTCCAGAACCTCAAGAAGACAATGTTGAATAACTCTCATTTAAGATAAGATAATTGTTTTAGAAGAACAAACTCAACAGGCTAAAAAAACAAGTGTCATTAAAAAGGTCCACGAGAGGAAGGAGAAATACTATTCGAGATTATTATATTGTATTTCTTCAAGAAAATAAGGATAACAATGGAATGATAGAAAATGACTCAATCATTTTTATCGGACCATAAAAGTTCTAACTCTCAAAAGTGGGTTGATATCATTTAAGAAGAATATAATTTTATGCAAGACAATAAAGTTTAGTAACTTGTCTAATTACCTTAAGGTGCAAACCAATCGGTTGTAAATAAATATTTAAAACCAATATGGTGGAAATAGTAATGTCATTAAGTATAAAGCACGTCTTGTATCTAAATGATATACTCTAAAAGAAGACATTAATTTTGTAGAGTCTTTCTCTCACGTTTTATTGATTTTGTATACTTTATCACAAGATAATCATGACGCTTGTTGCTTATTTTTAATCTCGAGCTACATAAGATGGATGTTAAGCTTGTGTTTTTCAATGGCGACATTGAAGAAAAGATTTATATGGTACAATCACAAATTTGTGTCTAATGATACATAATCAATGATATGTAAATTAAAGAAATTCATCTATGAGCATAAATAGGACTCTCATTAATGAAATTATAAATTTCAGATTGGTTATGTCATTCGATTTTAAGATAAATTTGGTTGACAATTGTATGTACTATAAGTTCAGTGGGAGTAAACCAAGTGATACTCATATTGTTAAAGAAGACAAATTTAGTCTTACTTAATGCCCTAAAAGTAACCTTGAAATTTAGAAATACAAAAGATTCTATATGCATAAGCTATTGATAATATAATTTATGCTCAAGTATGTATGCATTAGGATATTGCGTATATTGTTGGAATGTTAGACATATATTTAAGCAATTCTAGTATGAACCATTGGATAGCAGCCACTAGGGTTATGAGATATCTACAGAGAACAAAAATTACACGCTCACATATCAGAGTTCTAGTAAGTTAGAGATCATCAAGTTTATAGACTTCAATTCTATTAGAATATTGATGGAAAAGAATTTTGTCACATGAGCTGCTAATTATAGATTGAATAGAAAGACCACTTCAGTTATTTTGTGACAATAAATATGCATTCATTTATTCTGTAAACAATAGGAACACTTCAAAATTGAAGCACATAAATATTTAGTTCCTAGTTATCAAAGAAAATTCAGAGTGGTTGAGTGTCTATAGAGCATGTTAGTATAAACTCCATAATTGCACGCTTATTAAGAAACTATCACCCTAGGTCTTTTATAAGCGCACTACTCATATGAGTGTAATGTTATTTAAAGATATTCAGTTTTAGTGGGAGTTCGTAATTTTGAAAAAAAATCCTCATTTGTTTTAGACACAATTTTGGTTATTTCAGTTTAAAGTTATTTTAAGATCATTTTCTGCAGAAATAAAGTTTTTTTGGTTTATGCACACTCTGAATTCAATAAAGTTTGATCTCACTAAGGTTTAGGAGGACTAGTTGGAAATAGACATGTTCGGTTCACATTTCATGTAATTTTCCATGTTACACATCCATGGTTGATCTATGTCATTTGACTATATTTGTATATGTGTCCATTTATGGGTCTAGTCATGTTTGATATGGCAAATGTTGCTTTGATCCTATATGGATATAGTTGATGAACGAGATTGTTATAGAATATCTATTATATAATAGCAAAATTTTGAGCTCATAAGGTTGTACATTTATCAAGAAACATATGTTGCCCAAGTGAGAGATTGTTGGATTAAAATCCACAATTGTGGGCATATGTGTAAAATGTATGATGCTATTATAAAGTATGACACAAAATTAAGTGACCAATTATGTTAAATGTGTCAGATGTATTAAAGTGTCATGGAAGTAAAAATGTAAATACCATAAGATATATTTATAATTCAATGAGGGGCAAGTTTATAAATATTTAATAGTTGATTGTTAAATCAACTATATAAAGAGGTAGTGGTCCCAAAAATAGTAAAAATGTATGATGCACTTAATCTAAATGTATGATGTTTGCAAAAATGGTTTGATGCAAGATGAATGCAACTACATGCATGAATGTGACATGATTTTTTCGATCCTCAAAGGGATGCCCCTGACTCCTTACTGGTCCCGTCAGGATCTTGGTTTTTTCATGCGGCGGTGCCCCGACTTTGTCTTGGGTTCGATCACTTTTCTTTGAATTAGCTTTCATCTGGGAGCATGCCCCAAAATTTTGTTCGTTTTATGCCATTTTCTGGTGCACATTTTGTTTCCCCCTAAGTTGGGTTTATAAATTGTGTTGGTTCATGACAGCTCATTATTTTTTTTTTTTTGGATTGGGTGCAATTTTGCAGACTGTGATCGATGTAAACATTTCAGGGGTACAAGGGTTTGACTTGGCAGTGAAGGCTGGACCTTGGCAAAGAATGCCCCCAGACTTGGGCCCTGTTAGAGGCATAATGTTTGTAAAAGATGTGGAGGGTGCTTTTGGACATGCCCCAAGATCAGGCTCTTGTAGAGGTTCTGTAAGGTGCTAGATCGACCAACTTCGTTGTATTTAATGGGGCAACCCGAGGACCAGTTTTATTATTCTGAAAATGAATGCATGCAAAATATGTCCTAAATCGATGCAACGCAAAATTAAGATTGTGATGATGTTGTACAATGATGTAGATGAAATCAATGCGATGAGAATAAAATGAAACGAGTTAGTACCAAATAAAATGATTAAATAAAACATATGATAAATATAACAAAAATAGAGTAATAAAAACTTTACATAAACAAGAAATAAGGCACCAGAGCCTAAATAGGGTGACCACTAATCGGGCAAAGTTTCACATGGCTCTAAAGGATTGGCTCCTACGGCTCACTATATGCAGTTTTGGTGCTAAGAGGTACCCGAATTGTCCTTGTTGTCCTCTACTAAGAGTAGCAAGGCCCCCGGTCATCACTCATTATAGGCTCCTTTCAACCAGGTTTAATTCAGGGGGACCCATTCGCTTATGCCTGCACAAAGGAACGATATCCTTACGAAAGCATAAGGTACTCGAGCCCCGAAGGTACTTGCTAGGCCTATACGGGAGAACGATATCTCCACGAAAGCATTAGCGTTTTCCCCCCACTTAAAAAAACGGGTTTATATGCCATATTTTAAATGCGTTAAAATAAACGCGCAATTATAACCGAATGTTGGTTTAATAGTCACTTTAATCTGAAATTTCCGATATTAATAAAGCGGTAATTATTTGAAAAAAGCTCGACTCTCTTATTTTTGAAAACCAAAAACTTTCCCCAACGGAGTCGTCATCTGTAGCGATGTCCTTTTACGCTAAAAAAATGTGTGGTTTTGGTTTTTTATTTTGTTTTACTTTATTTTGAAAATAATGTCTTCCGCGTGAGATTTTAGAAGAAACCGTGTTTTATTTAAAAATGGAGTCGCCACCGGCCACTCAAGGTGGACCGAGCACCGTAAAAAACCAGAGATTTCAAAATGTCGAGTTCGGGAGTCGGTTATGGATGGGGAAGGATTAGCACGATATCTCCACGAAAGCATTAGCGTTTCCCCCACTTAAAAAACAGGTTTATATGCCATATTTTAAATGCGTTAAAATAAACGCGCAATTATAACCGAATGTTAGTTTAATAGTCACTTTAATATGAAATTTCCGATATTAAAAAAGCGGTAATTATTTGAAAAAAGCTCGACTCTCTTATTTTTGAAAACCAAAAACTTTCCCCAGCGGAGTCGCCATCTGTAGCAATGTCCTTTTACGCTAAAAAATATGTGGTTTTGGTTTTTTATTTTGTTTTACTTTATTTTGAAAATAATGTCTTCCGCGTGAGATTTTAGAAGAGACCGTGTTTTATTTAAAAATGGAGTTGCCACCGGCCACTCAAGGTGGACCGGACACCGTAAAAAATCAGAGATTTCAAAATGTCGGGTTCGGGAGTCGGTTATGGATGGGGAAGGATTAGCACCCCCACACCGCCCAAAATTGGTACTTTAATAATTACCGCTTTATTAATATTAGACTTTCCGGATTAAAGTGACGATTAAATTAAAATTTGGTTATATGTGCGAGTAAATTTTAAAGGCCCCGTTATCCGAGAATAAACGCCCAACCACTATCACTACGCCTGATACTAGCCCCATTTACGCTCGTATAAAAGGGCACTGCATTGACAAAATATATATCTGTTATACAAACTTAAAAAAAACATGACAAATATAAATAAATATATTGCGATAAAAATATAAATAAATACTAACATAATAAAATACTAATTATGTTACTAGACAATATTATTGCATTATTATGGTGTACTAATTATGTTATTCGAAAAGAAGTGAATAATCTCAAATTACACTTGTTCAATGATCTTAAACCATTATAAATCTCTTTTAATTTTTACGTGGATCATGATCATAAAATATTAAATTTTTAAAAATATCTTATGATATCTTTTTCCATAACTAACACTGTAATGATAAAAAAAAAATGAAAGTGGCAAGTATGAGTTACGATTAAGTAAATGGTAAATATTAAATTTTACAATGATTTAAGATTATTGGATGAATATAAATCAATGGCTGAGATTAAAAATTAAAAACAAAGAGATTTTGATAAGAAAAAAGAAAAGTGGATAATCTCAAATTACACTTTTTTAATGGTTTTACATTAATATAAAACTTTTTAACTTTTATGTCGTATAAGTAGATTATAACTATAAAAAATATTATTTTTTTTAAAAAAATATCTTATGATATCTTTTTCCATCACTAACGATATAATAATAAAAAATGAAAGTGGCAAGCATGAGCTACGATTAAGTAAATGGTAATCTCCAATCTCCACGACTTTTCATGCTTACTGCAATGCAACAAGAAAAATTATATGCTCAAATAACTAACATTGCTCAAATCTTCCAACCAAAGTCAACATTATACGATTGGTTTTTAGTTGATATTATAAATTAAAGACTTAATGCACTTTTTCTCTTTAAACTTTACTTGTTTTTTAATTTGTCCTATAAAGTATTTTATCTTTTTACTCCCAACATTTTTTACGTTACCTATTTTACCCTAAAAATTAATACTTTGTTAAATTTTTTTGTCTTGACCAATCAGAATGCGTCAAGAGAAGATTTTGATATTGTTGCTGAGGTTTTGAGGTTGATGGAGAGGGAGGAAGTGGAGTATGTAGCGATGTCCTTTTACGCTAAAAAAATGTGTGGTTTTGGTTTTTTATTTTGTTTTACTTTATTTTGAAAATAAAGTCTTCCGCGTGAGATTTTAGAAGAAACCGTGTTTTATTTAAAAATGGAGTCGCCACCGGCCACTCAAGGTGGACCGGATACCGTAAAAAACTAGAGATTTCAAAATGTCGGGTTCGGGAGTCGGTTACGGATGGGAAAGGATTAGCTCCCCCACACCGCCCAAAATTGGTACTTTAATAATTACCGCTTTATTAATATTAGACTTTCCGGATTAAAGTGACGATTAAATTAAAATTTGGTTATATGTGCGAGTAAATTTTAAAGGCCCCGTTATCCGAGAATAAACGCCAACCACTATCACTACGCCTGATACTAGCCCCATTTACGCTCGGATAAAAGGGCACTACATTGACAAAATATATATCCGTTATGCAAACTTAAAAAAAACATGGCAAATATAAATAAATACATTGCGATAAAAATATAAATAAATACTAACATAATAAAATACTAATATAACATAATAAAAGAAACTATCACCCTAGGTCTTTTATAAGCGCACTACTCATATGAGTGTAATATTATTTAAATATATTCAGTTTTAGTGAGAGTTCGTAATTTTGAAAAAAAAATCCTCATTTGTTTTAGACACAATTTTGGTTACTTTAGTTTAAAGTTATTTTAAGATCATTTTCTGCAGAAATGAAGTTTTTTTGGTTTATGCACACTCTGAATTCAATAAAGTTTGATCTCACTAAGGTTTAGGAGGACCAGTTGGAAATAGACATGTTCAGTTCACATTTCATGTAATTTTCCATGCTACACATCCATGATTGATCTATGTCATTTGACTATATTTGTATATGTGTCCATTTATGGGTCTGGTCATGTTTGATATGGCAAATGCTGCTTTGATCCTATATGGATATAGTTGATGAACGTGATTGTTATAGAATATCTATTATATAATAGCAAAATTTTGAGCTCATAAGG
This sequence comes from Hibiscus mutabilis, assembly GCA_019671005.1. Taxonomy (NCBI): domain Eukaryota; kingdom Viridiplantae; phylum Streptophyta; class Magnoliopsida; order Malvales; family Malvaceae; genus Hibiscus; species Hibiscus mutabilis. The sequence continues at coordinate 5,229,160 of CM033735.1, read as the reverse complement.
TTGTACATTTATCAATAAACATATGTTGCCCAAGTGAGAGATTGTTGGATTAAAATCCACAATTGTGGGCACATATGTAAAATGTATGATGCTATTATAAAGTATGACACAAAATTAAGTGACCAATTATGTTAATCGTGTCATATGTATTAAAGTGTCATGGAAGTAAAAATGTAAATACCATAAGATATATTTATAATTCAATGAGGGACAAGTTTAAAAATATTTAATAGTTGATTGTTAAATCAACTATATAAAGAGGTAGTGGTCCCAAAAATAGGTTAACTTATTTTTTTCTCATTCCCCGTGAGAGAGTTTAGGTTAACTTATTTTTTTCTCATTCCCCGAGAGAGAGTTTTACATCAAGAGTAAATCTATCTTCTTGGGAGATCAATACCAAAAGATCCATGTTTTCAACATCAAGATTCAAGATTTCTAGTTTATAGATATATTCAGGTACGCATCCGCATTCAGTTTATTGTTCATAATGATTTGACATGATAAATCATGGTGATTGGGTTTCATATTTAATTATGGTTTGGTTCTAACATAAAACACATGACATAAAGAAATATAAAAGAACAAATATGAACAAACACCAAGCGAGCAATAATGTGCTTGCTCAAAATTGTTGAACATCTTATAGTCATCACTCTCAAATTATTGGACACTAAATGACAATATAATGGTCAAAAATTAAAATTCGAACGGCATAAACTTACTCAACTCAAGAAATTTATGACGCCTTTTTTGTTATTATAATTTATTTTTAATGATTTTTTGCATAGGTAACTAAGCTGGGATTCAGAGAATGTTTTATGTCTTTTATTTTTCTATTTTGTTTTGTGTCCTTTTTTGTTTGATGAAGAACTTTTAGTTATGGACCTATGGTTAAATGTTAATCACTATATATATATATATATATATATATATATAAATATTAATTTTATTTCATAGTAATTTCCGGGAAATTTTGTGGGGAAAAATTCGTTACTAAAATTAAGTTTAGTGACCACTTGCGTTATAGTCTTCTACCAGCATTCCTGGAAATTTAACAATTAAACTTTATTGACCAAAGAAAAATGGAACTGCTAAATGGATTGACGTCGGAAAAGTTTCCACAAACTTTCCTAAAGTCACTTTTTGTTTTAACAGTGGAATCAAAATCCCTTTGCAATTAACCAATTAGTTGAAATAGTAGGATGAAGCACAAAATTTTTTATGTTAGACTTAAAATTCAAATTTTAACATTGTAAATGGATAAGATAGAGACGGGGACGAATATATGTAAAATCTGATATAAATTAATTATTTTCCAATTTTATTGCTTTCTGTTTCTAGGCTTTATCAGAACCACTCGTTTTGATTATGCGTTCGATTGTTTTTGTTTTGTCAAAAGTTGGGATAACAAGAAGGGTAAATTACAAAGTTCATAACTCAACTTTGATTTTGTTTTTGTTTTGGTCATTGAAATTTAATTATAGAACTTTCGGTCTGTTTCTATTTCAATCACTCGGACATTAAATTAGAAATAGAAGGGTGACATAACTTCAACATGGGCTGCTTTTTCTGACATGTCATCCACATCATTGTTTTCCTTTTTTATTTTATCTTCTTTTCTCAAGATAAAAATTTTACAATTTTATCTGTGTCACACTGACGATAAAATCACCATTCTTGGACGTCTTTTTCAATCACTCAAGATACCAAAAAACTCGCCTCATCATTTCTTACCACACTATGAGTTTAAAACTTTCTCAAATCACTTTAAAATCCGTGAAATCCCAAGCAACTCTGATCTACAATATCCTTCATCGATCAACGTGAAATCATGATATACACAACTCGCTTCCTCCTCCACCTCCCCACCGTTAATATTTGGAAGAAGATTCTCCATCGTTGATAAACCAAATGAAATTCGAAACTAAAGTTTTTCCATAAAAATGGAAAAAGTATTTTAGTGGCCAAAATAAGAGAGAGAAAAAAGTTGAGTGATGAAATTTTTAAGTTACCCTAACAAGAAATCTATCTTTGTTTTTTTTAATATCATTTTTTTTTAAGTTAGAGCTAGTAGTTTATTCATTTCGAGTTGAGTTGATTTATACATTTTGAATATGATTTACTTTTTTTTGACAATGAATATGACTTACTTATCACCCTAACAAGAAATCTATCTTGCCTAATCCAGTGTAGAGTTCTTAGCTCCAGGTTCATTGGATGATTGTTACTTGGCTGAAGAGAGAACAATTCTCACCTCCGAAACCTTCAAGTTCTTTAATTTTGGGACCCAAGACAAGGATTTCTTAAAGATTCTTGGGGACCCTTGGTCAATACCAGGGCAGGAGAATCCTACGGTGCTTTGTTTACAAAGATGGAACAATTGAAGCCTGCTTTGAATTCCAATTGTTATAGGAATATTTCTGAGAGGATTGCTCAGAAAAGGCTCAGCTTTGAGGTTTTGGAAAAACTTTAGCAATCTGGATACTCTTCATGATCTAAATACTGAATGCAAAACTCTTTAAAGGTGCGGTGGTTGAAGGATGGTGATCACAATTCTAATTTTATTCACAATATGGTCACAAGATTTTGGGTGCAAAATATAAATATTTAAAAGTGGGAGGGCAAAATCATAAATAAACTAATTTTTTTAAAAATTATATAGGAAGTCCAAAATAGATAAAAAAATCTTAGGATGGGGAGGGGTATAACTCCGTCTCTAGTCACTGTAAAAAATAAGAGGCAGTCTATTGCAATATTGTTCGATACTATGGATAATAAGAGGCAACATGAATTCTCATAGTTACGTATTAATTATATTATAGGTTTGACTCATCAAATCGTCTATGGTATTAATCAATAAAAACCACTAATTTTGCCAAATTTTTTCTCCCATCATTTTTTCAACCAGTAAAATTTCACTAATTTTTTTACATATTAGATTACCTGTATTTAGATTTGACTCGGCTGATATTGGATTTTGGACATGTATGTGATTCTTGGTTAGTAGACTGGTTTTTGGCTGGGCTGACTTGAATTGAATTGGGCCTGTTTTGTAACACTGGTCTATTTGATAATTTCTAAATTGTTTTTCATAAAAATATATATATGAAGAGATAGAATCCACTAAGAGAGTGGATTTTTGAAATTTTACATTGATTTAAGATTATTGGATGAATATAGATCAATGGCTGAGATTAAAAATTAAAAATAAAGAAATTTTGATAAGAAAAAAAAAGAAAAGTGAATAATCTCAAATTACACTTTTTCAATGGTATTAAATCAAAATAAAGTTCTTTAACTTTTACGTTGTGTAAGTACTAATTATGTTATTAGACAATATTATTGCATTATTATGGTGTACTAATTATGTTATTCGAAAAGAAGTGAATAATCTCAAATTACACTTGTTCAAACCATTATAAATCTCTTTTAATTTTTACGTGGATCATGATCATAAAATATTAAATTTTTAAAAATATCTTATGATATCTTTTTCCATAACTAACACTGTAATGATAAAAAAAAATGAAAGTGGCAAGTATGAGTTACGATTAAATAAATGGTAAATATTAAATTTTACAATGATTTAAGATTATTGGATGAATATAAATCAATGGTTGAGATTAAAAATTAAAAACAAAGAGATTTTGATAAGAAAAAAGAAAAGTGGATAATCTCAAATTACACTTTTTTAATGGTTTTACATTAATATAAAACTTTTTAACTTTTATGTCGTATAAGTAGATTATAACTATAAAAAATATTATTTTTTTTAAAAAAATATCTTATGATATCTTTTTCCATCACTAACGATATAATAATAAAAAATGAAAGTGGCAAGCATGAGCTACGATTAAGTAAATGGTAATCTCCAATCTCCACGACTTTTCATGCTTACTGCAATGCAACAAGAAAAATTATATGCTCAAATAACTAACATTGCTCAAATCTTCCAACCAAAGTCAACATTATACGATTGGTTTTTAGTTGATATTATAAATTAAAGACTTAATGCACTTTTTCTCTTTAAACTTTACTTGTTTTTTTAATTTGTCCTATAAAGTATTTTATCTTTTTTACTCCCAACATTTTTTACGTTACCTATTTTACCCTAAAAATTAATACTGTTAAATTTTTTTTGTCTTGACCAATCAGAATGCGTCAAGAGAAGATTTTGATATTGTTGCTGAGGTTTTGAGGTTGATGGAGAGGGAGGAAGTGGAGTATGTAGCGATGTCCTTTTACGCTAAAAAAATGTGTGGTTTTGGTTTTTTATTTTGTTTTACTTTATTTTGAAAATAAAGTCTTCCGCGTGAGATTTTAGAAGAAACCGTGTTTTATTTAAAAATGGAGTCGCCACCGGCCACTCAAGGTGGACCGGATACCGTAAAAAACTAGAGATTTCAAAATGTCGGGTTCGGGAGTCGGTTACGGATGGGAAAGGATTAGCTCCCCCACACCGCCCAAAATTGGTACTTTAATAATTACCGCTTTATTAATATTAGACTTTCCGGATTAAAGTGACGATTAAATTAAAATTTGGTTATATGTGCGAGTAAATTTTAAAGGCCCCGTTATCCGAGAATAAACGCCCAACCACTATCACTACGCCTGATACTAGCCCCATTTACGCTCGGATAAAAGGGCACTACATTGACAAAATATATATCCGTTATGCAAACTTAAAAAAAACATGGCAAATATAAATAAATACATTGCGATAAAAATATAAATAAATACTAACATAATAAAATACTAATATAACATAATAAAAGAAACTATCACCCTAGGTCTTTTATAAGCGCACTACTCATATGAGTGTAATATTATTTAAATATATTCAGTTTTAGTGAGAGTTCGTAATTTTGAAAAAAAAATCCTCATTTGTTTTAGACACAATTTTGGTTACTTTAGTTTAAAGTTATTTTAAGATCATTTTCTGCAGAAATGAAGTTTTTTTGGTTTATGCACACTCTGAATTCAATAAAGTTTGATCTCACTAAGGTTTAGGAGGACCAGTTGAAAATAGACATGTTTGATTCACATTTCATGTAATTTTCCATGCTACACATCCATGATTGATCTATGTCATTTGACTATATTTGTATATGTGTCCATTTATGGGTCTGGTCATGTTTGATATGGCAAATGCTGCTTTGATCCTATATGGATATAGTTGATGAACGTGATTGTTATAGAATATCTATTATATAATAGCAAAATTTTGAGCTCATAAGGTTGTACATTTATCAATAAACATATGTTGCCCAAGTGAGAGATTGTTGGATTAAAATCCACAATTGTGGGCACATATGTAAAATGTATGATGCTATTATAAAGTATGACACAAAATTAAGTGACCAATTATGTTAATCGTGTCATATGTATTAAAGTGTCATGGAAGTAAAAATGTAAATACCATAAGATATATTTATAATTCAATGAGGGACAAGTTTAAAAATATTTAATAGTTGATTGTTAAATCAACTATATAAAGAGGTAGTGGTCCCAAAAATAGGTTAACTTATTTTTTTCTCATTCCCCGTGAGAGAGTTTAGGTTAACTTATTTTTTTCTCATTCCCCGTGAGAGAGTTTTACATCAAGAGTAAATCTATCTTCTTGGGAGATCAATACCAAAAGATCCATGTTTTCAACATCAAGATTCAAGATTTCTAGTTTATAGATATATTCAGGTACGCATCCGCATTCAGTTTATTGTTCATAATGATTTGACATGATAAATCATGGTGATTGGGTTTCATATTTAATTATGGTTTGGTTCTAACATAAAACACATGACATAAAGAAATATAAAAGAACAAATATGAACAGCTTGACCAAGCGGCTTAATGTGCTTGCTCAAAATTGTTGAACATCTTATAGTCATCACTCTCAAATTATTGGACACTAAATGACAATATAATGGTCAAAAATTAAAATTCGAACGGCATAAACTTACTCAACTCAAGAAATTTATGACGCCTTTTTTGTTATTATAATTTATTTTTAATGATTTTTTGCATAGGTAACTAAGCTGGGATTCAGAGAATGTTTTATGTCTTTTATTTTTCTATTTTGTTTTGTGTCCTTTTTTGTTTGATGAAGAACTTTTAGTTATGGACCTATGGTTAAATGTTAATCACTATATATATATATATATATATATATATATAAATATTAATTTTATTTCATAGTAATTTCCGGGAAATTTTGTGGGGAAAAATTCGTTACTAAAATTAAGTTTAGTGACCACTTGCGTTATAGTCTTCTACCAGCATTCCTGGAAATTTAACAATTAAACTTTATTGACCAAAGAAAAATGGAACTGCTAAATGGATTGACGTCGGAAAAGTTTCCACAAACTTTCCTAAAGTCACTTTTTGTTTTAACAGTGGAATCAAAATCCCTTTGCAATTAACCAATTAGTTGAAATAGTAGGATGAAGCACAAAATTTTTTATGTTAGACTTAAAATTCAAATTTTAACATTGTAAATGGATAAGATAGAGACGGCGGACGAATATATGTAAAATCTGATATAAATTAATTATTTTCCAATTTTATTGCTTTCTGTTTCTAGGCTTTATCAGAACCACTCGTTTTGATTATGCGTTCGATTGTTTTTGTTTTGTCAAAAGTTGGGATAACAAGAAGGGTAAATTACAAAGTTCATAACTCAACTTTGATTTTGTTTTTGTTTTGGTCATTGAAATTTAATTATAGAACTTTCGGTCTGTTTCTATTTCAATCACTCGGACATTAAATTAGAAATAGAAGGGTGACATAACTTCAACATGGGCTGCTTTTTCTGACATGTCATCCACATCATTGTTTTCCTTTTTTATTTTATCTTCTTTTCTCAAGATAAAAATTTTACAATTTTATCATGTCACACCGAATGATAAAATCACCATTCTTGGACGTCTTTTTCAATCACTCAAGATACCAAAAAACTCGCCTCATCATTTCTTACCACACTATGAGTTTAAAACTTTCTCAAATCACTTTAAAATCCGTGAAATCCCAAGCAACTCTGATCTACAATATCCTTCATCGATCAACGTGAAATCATGATATACACAACTCGCTTCCTCCTCCACCTCCCCACCGTTAATATTTGGAAGAAGATTCTCCATCGTTGATAAACCAAATGAAATTCGAAACTAAAGTTTTTCCATAAAAATGGAAAAAGTATTTTAGTGGCCAAAATAAGAGAGAGAAAAAAGTTGAGTGATGAAATTTTTAAGTTACCCTAACAAGAAATCTATCTTTGTTTTTTTTAATATCATTTTTTTTTAAGTTAGAGCTAGTAGTTTATTCATTTCGAGTTGAGTTGATTTATACATTTTGAATATGATTTACTTTTTTTTGACAATGAATATGACTTACTTATCACCCTAACAAGAAATCTATCTTGCCTAATCCAGTGTAGAGTTCTTAGCTCCAGGTTCATTGGATGATTGTTACTTGGCTGAAGAGAGAACAATTCTCACCTCCGAAACCTTCAAGTTCTTTAATTTTGGGACCCAAGACAAGGATTTCTTAAAGATTCTTGGGGACCCTTGGTCAATACCAGGGCAGGAGAATCCTACGGTGCTTTGTTTACAAAGATGGAACAATTGAAGCCTGCTTTGAATTCCAATTGTTATAGGAATATTTCTGAGAGGATTGCTCAGAAAAGGCTCAGCTTTGAGGTTTTGGAAAAACTTTAGCAATCTGGATACTCTTCATGATCTAAATACTGAATGCAAAACTCTTTAAAGGTGCGGTGGTTGAAGGATGGTGATCACAATTCTAATTTTATTCACAATATGGTCACAAGATTTTGGGTGCAAAATATAAATATTTAAAAGTGGGAGGGCAAAATCATAAATAAACTAATTTTTTTTAAAAATTATATAGGAAGTCCAAAATAGATAAAAAAAAAATCTTAGGATGGGGAGGGGTATAACTCCGTCTCTAGTCACTGTAAAAAATAAGAGGCAGTCTATTGCAATATTGTTCGATACTATGGATAATAAGAGGCAACATGAATTCTCATAGTTACGTATTAATTATATTATAGGTTTGACTCATCAAATCGTCTATGGTATTAATCAATAAAAACCACTAATTTTGCCAAATTTTTTCTCCCATCATTTTTTCAACCAGTAAAATTTCACTAATTTTTTTACATATTAGATTACCTGTATTTAGATTTGACTCGGCTGATATTGGATTTTGGACATGTATGTGATTCTTGGTTAGTAGACTGGTTTTTGGCTGGGCTGACTTGAATTGAATTGGGCCTGTTTTGTAACACTGGTCTATTTGATAATTTCTAAATTGTTTTTCATAAAAATATATATATGAAGAGATAGAATCCACTAAGAGAGTGGATTTTTGAAATTTTACATTGATTTAAGATTATTGGATGAATATAGATCAATGGCTGAGATTAAAAATTAAAAATAAAGAAATTTTGATAAGAAAAAAAAAGAAAAGTGAATAATCTCAAATTACACTTTTTCAATGGTATTAAATCAAAATAAAGTTCTTTAACTTTTACGTTGTGTAAGTACTAATTATGTTATTAGACAATATTATTGCATTATTATGGCGTACTAATTATGTTATTCGAAAAGAAGTGAATAATCTCAAATTACTTAAACCATTGTAAATCTCTTTTAACTTTTACGTGGATCATGATCATAAAATATTAAACTTTTTAAAATATCTTATGATATCTTTTTCCATAACTAACACTGTAATGATAAAAAAATGAAAGTGGCAAGTATGAGTTACGATTAAATAAATGGTAAATATTAAATTTTACAGTGATTTAAGATTATTGGATGAATATAAATTGATGGTTGAGATTAAAAATTAAAAACAAAGGGATTTTGATAAGAAAAAAGAAAAGTGGATAATCTCAAATTACACTTTTTCAATGGTCTTACATTAATATAAAGCTTTTTAACTTTTATATCGTGTAAGTAGATCATAATTATAAAAAATATTATTTTTAAAAAAATATCTTATGATATCTTTTTCCATCACTAACAATATAATAATAAAAAAATGAAAGTGGCAAGCATGAGTTACGATTAAGTAAATGGTAATCTCCAATCTCCACGACTTTTCATGCTTACTGCAATGCAACAAGAAAAATTATATGCTCAAATAACTAACATTGCTCAAATCTTCCAACCAAAGTCAACATTATAGGATTGGTTTTTAGTTTATATTATAAATTAAAGACTTAATGCACTTTTTCTCCTTAAACTTTACTTGTTTTTTTAATTTGTCCCATAAAGTATTTTACTTTTTTTACTCCCAACGTTTTTTACGTTACCCATTTTACTCAAAAAATTAATACCGTTAAATTTTTTTGTCTTGACCAATTAGAATTGCTGAGCTTTTGAGGTTGATGGAGAGGGAGGAAGTGGAGTACAATGCTACTACTTATATTGTTTTGGTCGAGTATTTTAGAAACATTGGCAAGCATGATGAAGTTGAGAAGCTGTTTGATGAAATGCGTGAGAGAAGGGTGGAAGTGGATGTTCATCTTTACGCTTCGATGATACATTGGCACTGTAGAAGAGGGAGTCTTAAGAAAGCCATTGCTTTGTTCGATGAGTTGACTGAGAAAGGCCTTGTTCCGAATGCACATGTTTATGGGGTTTTGATTAACGGTCTCTGCAAGACTGGGCAGATGGAGGCAGCCCGGTTGTTGCTGAACGATATGCAAAGGCAGGGAACAGGGGCAGATCTAGAAATTTAATATTGGCAGTTTACCGACTAATATAATAATTTAAAATTAATTTATATTATTGTAATAATATATTGACAAAGGATAATTGTTATGTATGTATGATCTAAATTTCCGCAATTCAAGCGAATGTGGTTTATAGTTAAAGACATATTGTAATTATTTTGAAAATTTTAAATCAAAATTTTAGCTAAATTATTTGGCATAAGTCAATGTATTTAACCAAGATTTTTTTAGGGGACTAACACATATATTTAAAATAATTATAGAGTGATAGTTTAGATACTTGTTTTTGAACAAAAAAATAGTTTAGGAGCTCAAAGAAAAAAATTAAAATAATTTAAGAGTTGATTTTTTAAATAAACAAAAAATACTTAATATTTTTAGGGTAAATTACATTGGCAGTCACTGAATTTTTAAGACGCTTTCACTTTGGTATATAAAATCGAAAATCTTTCATTATAGTTAATAAACTTTTAATTCGTTTCATTACATCTACTGCTGTTAGAAAATACTGACATGGCACGTTAAAGTTTTTTTTCACAGAAAAACCTAATTTTTCAAATTTACAACCGTTATCAAGACTAAAATTTCGATGAACGAAGACATCACCGATCAATCCCAAGTCCCAATAGTGGGAAGGATTCATTTGGCCAAAAGGTTAATATAGTTTGATTTCAAGCTGATCCGACGGTTAACAATGAATTATCAAAATGTTAATTTTTAATTTCAATTGAGATTTTTAGTTTTGATTCACCAATATTAATAATCAAATCAACTTGAAACTAAACTATGTTAAACTTTTGGCAAAACGAATTTTCCCACCGTTGAGATCGATTGACGATCGTTCTCTTAATCAAAATTTTGGTCTTGACAATAACTGTAAATTTAGAAACTATGGTTATTTTTAGGAAGAAGACTTTATCGTGACACATGTCAACATTTTTTAACGGGATTAACAACAATGATCATAATAAAAGTAAATTAAAAATTTAGTGATTGTAATGAAAAAAATTGATTTCAGTGACCAAAATGAATATACCCTAAAAATTTAGGTGATCCGCCCATGGCAGGGAAGTGTGGTAAATCGGGTGAAGAAGGAGGGGGAAATGAGAGGTCGGAGAAGATGGGTTTATTAAATATTTTTTTATTAATATTATATTATATTTAATTTTTTATATATTAATCTGGAAAATAAAAAAATCAGTGACATAGCGTGTTTTGATTGGTCACGATAGAATTCATTAATGGTGTTAGTTTTTTGGGGACAATATAACTAACGGTGTAAAGTTTAAGTGGCGAAAGAGGTCAAAAAAATATTTTAGGGGACAAATTGAAAAAACATAAAAAATTTAAAGAAAAAAGTGTATTAAGCTTAAATTAAAATAAAAAATACTTGAAATTAGAATAAAAATTATTTGTAGAGGGTTTTCGGATCCATCGTGAAATTTGGAATTGTGTCGAGCCGGAATTTTGTTTTTCTAATTGTCATTAGTTATTGGAGAGTTCACAAAATAAGGAATACTCGGATGCATGAACAGACAAACCTGTGCAAATTGTGAACCATTTGTTAAAAAAAATTCTTTCATGAATCTGATGATGCGTATTTTTTATAAAATATATTAGAATAATAAAATATATATATTTATAATATTAAATTTAAATAAAATATTAAAAAGGAACCGAATGAAATGATTTATTTAAATGTAGCATTTTATTAAATAAATTAAGTTTAATTATAAAATAAGTATTCAAATAATATTTTTTTTTGCAACAGATGCTTAAAGTTTTTTGACTGAAAAAAATGCTTTAAGTTTTTCTTTTGTCAAAATAGGTACCTTACTTGACTTTAAAACAAATCACAAAAGAAACTTTAGGCACCTATTTCAACTAAAAATAAAATTTTAGACACTTATTTCAGTAAAAAAATACTTTAAACAACTATTACAAAAAAGACATAATTCAAACGTTTATTTTATAATTAAGCCAGAAAACTATAAAATAAAGCATAAAGTAAAATAAGTTATAAAAATTTCCCTCCCACCCATTAGTGGGTGTCAACGAAACTAGACTTGATAGAAGAGAAAGAAAGGTTTTATGTGTACATGAGATCCATTAATTAGACTAGCGATTATGGATATATATTCGTTGTTTATTTTGTGTAGGTTTAAATTTCGATATTTATCTTAAGAATATTATTATAATACCTTTGAATCAAAAAGTTTCATGCGTATATAATTACATTAGATTAAAGTTCACACGAACAAAATTCGTCTGCTATTTTTCTGTGTCACTTTATATACCTTACTAATAATTTTATGTCACAAGTATTAATAATTTTTTTTATTATTTTATTAGTTGTTTATATTTTATTGACAATATATGTAATATAAAATCATTGTTATGACATATAAAAATACATATAAAAAGGACAAACAAATTTTATTTTACATATTATATTACACTTATGACATAAATAAATGTAATGTTAGAATAAAAACAGTACTTTGTATTTTCTATATAAAGGTAATGAAGAAGTACTAATTGCTCCCAAGTTGAAACAACAAGAAAAGCTAGATTTTTAGTGAATGGCAATCTCCTTCTTCTTCTTCTTGCTTCTCTGCTCTTCCAAGAACAGTTATGGCTTCCAACCCAAAACCACAATTATTGAAACAAAGGATTTTCCTCGTACTCAGACTCTTCAAACCACTTCTCTGTTGCCATCAACCGTTTGCAGATCCTCTTCCAAAGGTTATCTTTTTTACCTTCCATTGCTTTAATATATATGTGGCGCGCGTATACGCGTATCTGGTTTATGCATGAAAAAGGAGGAGACAGATTATCATGTTAAGCCAATAAAGGATTTAAATAGTCAACGTAATGCCATCATATGATTCTTTATCTTAAAGTTGTAATTTTGTGCTTTCAAATGATTTTATTTTGTATTTTTCATAAGAAGTTTGTGAAATATGTTTACTAAATAACTGGTCTGACTATATACGACAGATTGAGATTTCAAGTGAAGTATGTGAAGTATAGAGTATCAAACAGTTGGTTGAACGTCCAACAATCAGTATTATCCTGTGTCGTTATTTTTGTTCACAGAATTAGGAGTGGAAGAGTAAATTTTGAAGTTATTTTCTCTATTTACAGATATCAACGAAAAATCATCGATAAAAATAGTGAACAAGCATGGTCCATGTTCCGGACTGAGCCAAGACAAAGCAAATATTGTTCCCTCTCATTCCGAAATTCTTCGCAAAGACCAAGCCCGTGCTGATTCAATCCACTCCATGCTCTCCTCAAATTCCTTGGAGAAGACATCACTTCAAGACAAACCCGGAATCTCGATCGGCGCCGGCATATACCAAGTCGGCATCGGCTTTGGCTTGCCGAATAGGAAGCTTTCCTTGGTGTTCGACACTGCTAGCCAATTAACATGGACTCAATGCCAGCCATGCTCTGTATATTGCTATGATCAAAAGGAACCAATATTCAATCCGTTGGAGTCTAAATCTTATGCCGGCATTCGTTGCCCGTCAGCGACCTGCAATCAAATTTCTTCCGAAGGTAGTGACCATGGTTACTTAATTCTGTGTCATTTAAATAGATATTTTCTAGTGACATGATCAATATTTTAATTGCAGGTATGCAAAACGGTTGTTCTTCCTCGTCAAAATGCATCTATGGCGTTACATACAGCAATACTACGTTTTCAGTTGGCTTTCTTGCCCAAGAAACCATAAGCCTAACATCTTCCGATGTGCTCCAAGGCTTCTAATTTGGTTGCGGCCAACGAAACCGCTTCCCGAATGGTGGACGTGCAGCAGGGGTGTTAGGCCTCGGCCGCGGATGGTTTTCTATAGTTTCCCAAACTTCTAACAAGTACCACAAGGTTTTCTCGTACTGCTTACCTTCAAGTGATGCAGCGGCTGGATATTTAAAGTTTGGTGATGGCAACCTTCCGCGTTCGATTAAATTCACCCCGATGTCGAAATCATTCGAAGGTACAAACTATTACGGTCTTGATATGGTCGATATCGGCGTTGGTGGTGAAAGATTATCCATCGACAGGTCTGTTTTTTCAACGTCCGGCACCGTCATCGATTCGGCATCTTTGATCACCCGACTCCCTCCGGCAGCCTATTCAAGAGTCAGGAGATCTTTTGTAGCAAAGATGACGAATTATCCAACGGCACCGGCATTCGAAAACCTCGGGACATGCTACGATTTCAGTGGGAATTCTACCGTTGTAATGCCGACCATTACCTTGTACTTCGATGGGGGTGTTGAGATGCCGATTGATGCTAGAGGGATATTGTATTTCAACAAGATATCTCAAGCTTGTTTGGCATTTGCGAAAAACAATGAAGACGATGATGTGATGATCGTAGGAAATTTCCAACAGAAAGGGTACGAGGTTGTCTATGATGATGCTAATGGAAGGGTTGGATTTGCTGCTGGTGCTTGTTCTTAAGTTGGCTAAAACTTCGTGAGATCTTCATGTTAGAATATTTTTTGAGCAAAAACTAAACCTTTTCAAAGGACACTAAGCTCAAATTTCCAAACCCTACTTTTTTTTATCTCGTCATAATATGTACCAAAAAACCAAAATAAATTTATAATAAAAGTATGTAATGTTTTGGTTGTGGAAAATTGATTATGCATCAAACATGGAATTAAATGAACCAAATTAACGAAGCGAGTCTAGTGATTAATTTTTATTATTTTGTAGATCTATATAGAGGTATATGTTGGTCACGAGTTTTAAAGTTGTTCCATGTCTAGAGTAAAGATTTAACCCTCAACCACTTCTTCAGATAGGAGAGACCTTTATCACCTTACTTAAGCCTCGTAATTTTTAAATTTAATTGACTTAAGTGATCACCCTATACAATAATCAAACTGATTAACTTTATATCATAGCTTAACTGAATTGACTTAAAATCAAATTGTCTGATCAGTTAAGCTGGTCAATCGATTTAATTTTCTAAAACAAAAAACTAAATATATTTAAGATGGTCAAAACTATATTATATATTTCAAATAATTAAAAGTTAATATAAATTAAGTCGGTTGATTCAATTATGAATTTTAATAACTAACAATCGACTAACAAGATCATGTAATCACTAATTTTGTCCGGAGTTGGCCCGTTTTCTGTATTTTGCAATAATGGGCTTATATACATATTATTAGGTGATAATAAAATTGGGCTTATGTGTACTATTATATGTACTAAGTTTGTGTCATTAGTGTGTGTTTATTATATGAATGGTCATTAACTATTTAAACATGAACATATATGTGTTGCTTGTCAACCTTGCATGTAACATACAATTGTATGTATTATTAATATGTTAGTGTGTTTACTATTGTCTTAATATCATTAGTGTTTAAAGGTGAGTGTGAGTATGTATATTGTATGCGTTGTATGTATATGTAGTATGTATTAATGTTTGTATTGTGTGTAAGCACATTTGGTTATATATGTGTATGTGTATGTACGTATGCATTATGAGTGTATGTATTGATATTTGTATATTATGTTAGGATATTTGTTTATATATATATATATATATGTATGCAATTATGTTATGTCACTATATTATAAAAGAGGCTGATAATAAAATTAAACATATATAAAAAAATATAAACTCAATTTATTAGTCCAAGTCCATTACAAAACCTTTTAATATTCACAAGGCCCATTAAGCCCAAAACAATTTAAACCTAAAAACATAAAAACTAATCTGATAACCCTCCCTTTTCTATTGCAGCCGCCAAGATCTAACCGTTGGATCAGATCTGATCCAACGGTCCAGATCAAATTTGAGATGACTGCCCAACTTCCGCACGCGCTAGTGAGGCTCACGCGCCGACCGTCCGGCTTCTCACATGCGCGTGTGATACACGCCCCGACTGTTCAGCCCCTCACTATCCCACGCGCCAGCACCGGTTTATCTCCTTATCCGCGTGGCTACAACACCAGGATTTCCGCGTCCTCTTACCGGCTCTCAACCACCTAACAGTAGGAAAAAACATAAAAAAAAGGAAATCAGAACTGATATCATCCACAGTGATAACATTAAAGATTGCTTAAACATGTAAACAATAGCATATATATAGGCAATGAGTAATCTGAGAAAGATATAAGCATGTAAATCAACCATTTGTAACGGCAGAAATTCGAACGAAAAAATCCGAAAGCAATAAACAGAGAAAAGGCCTTTCAAGGTATATTTGTTTCTTCCTTTTTTCCAGTTCAAACAGATAACATGTATGTATATATATAAAAAGGGAATAGAGTCTAGGGTTTATCCTCGTAGATTCCCCTCTCTTTCGCGCCATTGCGGCTTCCTCCAACCGTTACTCTATCGTTGATACGCCCTGGTCTCCTCGAGGCCAAGCATGGTGAAACGGTGCAAGTGAACGACGGCGAAAACCCCTTCTTTTGATTCGACTTTTGGTTTTTTAACTGGAAAAGGGTTCGATTTTAAGGAAAATAGGGTTGAATCGAGGTTTGGTATAAAAAATGGGTGTTTTTGTAGTTTTGGGCTCGTCGGCCGCCGCTCGGCAGCAGCCGACACGGCGGCTGTCGGCTGGAGTCTGGGTATAATCCTAGAATTCCAGAGGTTTCCGGCGAGGTGTTACAACAAAATGGCTAAAAGGATTCAAATTCTGGTTGAAATAAGGGTTTTATAGAGTTAAAACGTTTTAAAATTGGGTTTATTACATTTTAAATCCCTCCGCCCTTCTTAAATTGCGCCTGAGGGGCTTCCGCATGGTCCAATTACATTATTAGTCCCTCCGTGTGGGCTAATTACAAGGGGAAGCCATTCCGTCTATTTTAATTATTTCCCGGGTTCTTCGTATTTTTTAAAAATTTTCAATTACGTCCTCATTTTTGTTTTAATTTTGTCCTCGTATTTTGTATCTTCACAATTTTGTCCCTTTTCTAGTTTCAAATTAATTTCTTTTTTATACTTTTTCATGCATTTTTTTATTTAAACCTTGTACATTTATTTCTAGCAATTTTTACGTTAATATTGGTCGTTTGTGATCGTTATCTTATGGATGGAATTAGTTCGAACGTCATGCATTAGGGATTAAATATGCACATAGTTAGGTATAGGGTAGAAACCTTAAAAGTGTAATATATTTATATATATATATTTTTGGTAAAGTAGAAATTCATAAAAGGATATATATATGTATATTCTCAACCTATAACATGTTTTAATGTAAAATAGAAATTTGTAAAAAATGTAATATGTATAAATGTTTTTATATATTATATATTTTTATTATATAATAGATTTTTTTTTAAAAAAATGCCTTATATACTTTTGACATATACAATGTATTGTTTCCAAAGGATAAGATAGAATTTTTGTAAAATGTAATATATGTATTTATGACCTATAATACATAGTTTTCAAAGTATATAATATAATCTTATAAAATAATGCATATATGTTTTTGATATAATATATAGTTTTTAAGGTATATGGTATGATTTTGAAGAAGGTAATATATACATTTTTGGTATATAAAGTATATAGTTTTTGAAGTATATAAAAATGTTATGTGAAAATGAAATATATATGTGGTGTATAATATAGTTTAAAGTATATGGAAGAATTTTTGCAAAATAAATAACGCATATTTTTAAATAATAGGTTATATATATATTATATAATTTTAATACATAATGTATTTTAATGTATATTTTTAAATAATCGGTTTTTTAAAATATTATATAATTTTAATACACAATGTATCTTAATTTTTGGGGGCCTTTATTATATAGTAATAATTTGGGCCTTAGGCCTAGCTTTATATTCTTGGGCTTGGTTTTAGGTTTTTGGGCCTTAGGCCTTGTTTTGGTCCTTTTGGGCTTTTGTCTAGATTAAGCGAATTAACTTAATTAATTTAGATCGTGTGCCCGTCTCATAGGGGCACGATCCTAGAATTAATCAAATTGGCCTTAGGTCTTTTAGAGCCTTGGTTATATTAGGGTTCAGATTAATTTAGTGAATTCAAATTTATGCTTGGCTTATTGGGATAAATGTTAAATTCATTAAATTAATTGAACATTTTTTAATTACTTTAGGGGTAAAATCAATTTCAAGTTTAACTTAACATTAAATTACAAATTAGTCACCATAAATTGAGTTTCTTAATCTTTTAGGGCTAAATATATAATTGGGCTATATATTAAATTGGGCCTTCCTTTTGTATGTTTACATTCATGCCTTTGATTGTCATGCCTTAATTGTCATTCATATAACCCTTAATCTTAATCGCATTCTAAATTAATCTAAATCGTAAAAGGGAGGTACTTCTTAATTCTAATATTTGTGTCATTACAGTCCGAGCTCAAAGGATGTTGACCAAATATTCAAATTAATTCTTACCATCTTGAGGTAAATGGATTAAAAATTAACAAAATCATCACATCATACTTAAATGTTTGCATCATGCATAAAGGTTACGTACGGAAGTCGAACTATGAATTAACACGGCAGTTGGGCTTATTCGATGTCGGTTTAATCTATGGTCCGATATATCGTCAACCTTATTAACTAAATGCCCAATTAATTTGAATCCACCAATTCGATAAAGCCCGTGCAATCAAGGTTAATTTTCATCTAAGAACTCCAAATTAAATTCAATATAAATCTCAATGAATTTCATCCTTTTAAAAGCAACAAATATTTTGGTACCGAGTTCCGGGCGTGATGGGGTACTAATCCTTCCCCACGCGTAATCAACTCCCGGACCCTTTCATATCGAATCTCTGGTTTCTTATGGTGTCTGGCCTACCTTACCCAAGTGGACGGTGGCGACTCCAAATTTTCATCGTTTTCAAATTTTAAGATCTAAAAGAAATCCCTGTTCTTTTAAACGATTTTCATTAACGATCGTCATTTTCAAAAAAGGTCGCTACAGATTGATTTACCGAAACCTTAATATAAAGTTCAACACAAATTCAATTTAATCAAAACCAATTTAACCGAATTAATCTATTTAAACATACTTATGCTCTCCACTAAAATAAGCAATAAGGGAACAAGTGGAACAATGTAATCATAGAGTACTTGAAAGATATTGTGGTTGTGATATCTATCAAGTATTGTGGGCGTATATATTATGATTATGTTGACATTTTCATCCTCCAAACATAAGAAACTGATCATATTATATGAATGTTTATGCAATTGAATAAGCTAGCCCAATGGCTAACCCCAATCCTCTTCACCAACCAATGATCAATACCGTCGTTAATGGTCTTCGAATCCGACAACGGTGATGGCATGACCAAGATAAGTCCCACAGTTCCCGCTAAAAGTTCAACTTTCATAATGCCAAAAATCGAGCTCATTGCCTTTGATGCTAACTGTGACCGGTCGGTTCGAGACAGCCTTAAGTTATAAGTAAATATCGCTCACTGTTGGATGGTACCGATTCATATACAGTTGCTGATATCGGCAATTTGGGATGTTTGCTTTTGTTCATCACAGGTTCCTTGCATTGCTTGTAAAAGATTAAAATAATAATGTGTAACAATAGTGATATTATATTAACGAGTATTCTGTATTAAAGAATTAAAAATATTATATATAAAGGCCCTAAATATATCCAAATTAATCCCAACCTTCAAATAGTTTAAGCCCAAATGAAATGAAACCCAACTAGCCAAGGTGTCGAATTAAACTCAAGTCCAACAATTCAAGCCCAACATTGAATGAAGCCTTAAATTTTATTTAAACAAAAAATCAAAACTTATTCTAATATTATTCTGATATTTTTTTCTTTCATTTAGGTTGCAATAAGGTTTTTAATGAGGCCCTTGATAATATATTGTATGATTTTTCCCTTCAATACAAATCATACATGCATTAATAAAAAAAGGGTAAAGCCTACTCATCACTTAAGGGAGAATACTTTCAACACTTTTAACTTTATTTTTAATTTTAACGAGTTAATTTCATCACACATACTTTCAGTTTAAATTAGGCCTTAAACTTTTGAATATTTTAATTTTATCCTCAAATTATGGATCCGTTCTAAATTAAAAATGTCAGGGTAGATACTCGAGCAAATTGTTTTAACCTGATCCTAAGGACCTAAGGTTGCTTCCAATGTTGATGTTGGAAAGCAGATTCTTAGGATCATTAATTATTGTACTTTCAGATTTAGCGTTTGGTTCTAATATATTTTTTGGGATAAATTTGTTTTTATTCATCCAAATGGCAAAAACCTCAAAAATACAGCT
Source organism: Hibiscus mutabilis (assembly GCA_019671005.1). Lineage (NCBI taxonomy): Eukaryota > Viridiplantae > Streptophyta > Magnoliopsida > Malvales > Malvaceae > Hibiscus > Hibiscus mutabilis. The sequence goes on along the minus strand of CM033735.1, from coordinate 5,209,127 downwards.
CAACCAGATCAAAATCATGTAAAATAAATCATACAAATCCCTAATATATATATATATATATATATTTATATTCACACTACTGGTTCTAAGTATACCTTTCTCTATTAATATGTATCTAACATCATCTTCAATATAATTAATAAACTCATAACCATGCACGTGTTGTCATGAGAAACTCTTGTAATCACTCATTTTTGACCGGGTTTTAGTGTTATTAGTATTATTTTAATGGTAGTATTATTAATATAAAAATTAATAAAAAAGGTAAATATATATATATAAAGGTAAAAATAATAATAAAAAATATATTATCAAAAAAAAAAAGGAATTGGTGTGGAGCCTAAAGCTCCACGTCACTCAAATCCCCCCTCCACCCCTGAAATCGCCTATAAATAGGCATAGGATTGAAGCAATTTGGGAGAGAACAATCGGCCATGGCAAGGCCAAATAAGGGGGCATTAGCTCCCGGCTAGCCAAGGACCGGGGTAGTGCCCTCGGTCCTAGTCGGTTCGATCGGGGTCTTATTTTAGGTTCGATCTAGTTAATATTTTTGGAGAGGTCGCGGTAGATCTTGGTGGGGTTCAGTCGGGGTTCGTTATTCGAGCTCCTAGTTAGGTATATTTTCTTATCTTTTTATTTGTATTATAATTTTTATGATTTAATGAAGTATTAGTTAATTTAAAATTGTGTTCTTTTTACTTTGTATGTTTATTTATGCTTTAGATTAGTATTTATTATGTTTTAAATTTATGTTTTATATTAATATTTTATTCATGTTAAATTTGTTTTTATTTTATGTGTTAGATTAATATTTATGAATGTTAGTATTTTATCTATATTAGATTTGTTTTTATGAGTTAGATTAGTATTTATGTATGTATGTTTTAGATTAGTATTTATTTATGTTTTAAATTTATGTTTTAGATTAATATTTTATTTATGTTAGATTTGTTTTTATTTATGTGTTAGAATAATATTTATTTGTGTTTTAGATCAATGTTTTATTTATGTTAGATTCGTTTTATGTGTTAGATTAATATTTATGTATGTATGTTTCATATTAGTATTTTATTTATGATAGATTAGTATTTTATTATATTAGTATTTATTTATATTTTTATCGCTTTGTATTTATTTTGCTTTCTAAGGTTGCATAATGGAATATAAATTATCAATGCGGTGTCCTTTTATCCGAGCGTAAACGGGGCCAGTATCAGGCGTAGTGATAGTGGTTGGGCGTTTACTCTCGGATAACGGGGCCTTTAAAATCTACTCGCACTTATAACCGAATCTTAACTTAATCGTCACTTTAATCCAGAAAGTTTAATATTAATAAAGCGGTAATTATTAAAGTACCAATTTTGGGCGGTGTAGGGGTGCTAATCCTTCCCCATCCGTAACCGACTCCCGAACCCAATAGTTTTCAAATCTCTGATTTTATGGTGTCCGACCTACCTAAGTGGCTGGTGGCGACTCCAATTTCTAAATAGAACACAATTTTTTAAAACCCCACGGATAAATATTTTTATATCCGAAAGACAACCAACACTTCGAAAACTCATTTTTTAGCGTGAGGGACATCGCTACAGATGGCGACTCCGTTGGGGACTATTTTTTGTTTTTAACAAAATAAAGAGAGTCAAGCTTTTTCAAATAATTACCGCTTTAATAATATTAGAAGTTCCGGATTAAAGTGACTATTAAATTAATATTCGGTTGTAATTGCGCGTTTATTTTAACGCATTTAAAATTTAGCATATAAACCCATTTTTAAGTGGGGGAAAACGCTAATGCTTTCGTGGAGATATCGTTCTCCCGTGTAGGCCTAGCAAGTACCTTCGGGGCTCGAGTACCTTATGCTTTCGTAAGGATATCGTTCTTTCGTGTAGGCATAAGCGAATGGGTCCCCCTGAATTGAATCCGGTTGAAAGGAGCCTATAATGGGTGATGATCGGGGGCCTTGCTACTCTTAGTAAAGGACAGCAAGGACAATTCGGGTACCTCCTAGCACCAACACTGCATGTAGAGAACATATAGAAACCCACCCCTTTAGAGCCATGCGGATAACCTTAGGTGTTTTAGACGGGATAAATAGGGTTTTTTTTGTTTACCTTATTTTATTTGTCCTTTTATTTATGTATTTATTATTTTTATTCGGTACTAACTCATTTTTTGTGTTTTATTTTTATTTTACACATACTTTTGTTGCATTATCATTGCATCCACATTACATAGAGGCGTTGATTCAAGTGGTTTGCCCGATTAGAAAATCTTTCATCATGGAAAAAAGGTGTCTTAGGAAAGGACGACATCAATCCAGTCGTGCGACATCGGTTAGAGATTAATCAACAGATCTGAAGTAATGATTTGTCGAGCAAGCGTGTAGTGCCAAAGTATACACACGAGACCCTGATGGTGGACATACAACGAGCTACAAGGTGTGTGAATGACTTAGCTACCGAAGCCGCGACTCTCCGACCTTTTGCAACCCCGGACATGGAAGAAGCACCAAGGTTTATCAAGTTGCTTAGAGCTGTCGAGGGGCTATGAGGTAGAGCTAGGGCTTATGTGTAGAAATTTGTTTTGTAATTAAGACTTTTTGTAATAGACTCTTTTTGTAATAGGGACTCCTTTTGTAATATGAACCTTTTTTTTGTAATTTGGACCCTTTAATTCCCATGAAAGTCGTTCGAAAGGGTGATTACCAGCGGAATCAACGCCTTTATTTGCATTCATGTTGCATATCATGACATGGTGTTGATCCAAGAACAGTTCATTAAAAGGCTTTCAAAATAGAAAAAGTCTGCTTTGCTAGAAACGATAATATTACAGTATCAAGTTAGGCCGAGCAAAGACCAATCGCAAAAGAAGACGGCACGATAGTAAGGCACGTGCGACGTAGAAGATTCAGTCAGGACCGCAGAACCCCAATTTTAAATCTTCACATTTGACCATTTTTAAAAAATCTCAGATTTTAATTTAACTCATTTAAAAAAAAGAATTTTTTTTTGAAAATATTATTATTTTGCTTTGAAACTTCTTCCCTCATAAAACTTTTAGAATAATAATAATAACAAAAAGAAACCTAAAAGTTTCATTTTTTAAGTAAGTTAAAACTTTTTGATAATAAAAAGGGGGAATTTTTAAACCAAATGATCCTTGAAAATTTTAATTTAAACCCCAAAAAGTTTTAAAGTACTCCCTTAGGATCGATAGAATCCATCCCTATTTAGACGTACCCAGATCTACAGAAGAAAATATATTATCTAATGTCCTTTTCAGAAGCCACAAAAATAAAGATCATGACGTCACGAGTCCATAGAATAGAATAAGAGGAGAAGACGGAGTCATCCATCATCCTGAAGACGACGTCAAGACGTGGAGCACAAGTTTTGCTTCCCGAAGTCAAGGTCTCCAGAATAAATTCAACTGTTGCCTGTAATTCATTATTAATTTCTTGCAAACATACATTTTCTCTATTGAAAGTTTTTCAAAGACTGTTCGAGAATCAACATCGCATTTGCATGCATTCTCGCATTTATAGGGTATTGATTCCCGAAGTGGTTCCTCAAATCTCAGAAATCGTTCATAATTGGCAAAGAGTCATCTGGTCAGATATTAGAGGGCACGGATCCAGGGTTTTGTCCCAGAACAAGATCGGAGACAATAGAAGATGAACCATCTGAAGACTTCAGGTCAGACACGGTAAGGAGACACGGTACTGGTAAAGAGCAAAGTAAAGTGCAAGAGTTGAAAGAAGCAGAGGGAATACGTGATTAATCAGATGAATACTTTGACGAAAGGTAAACGATCCATCAAACCGAAAGAAGAACCGATTAAGGATCAGAATAGAGAGCGAGATAGTCAGAATTCTACCTCCAAGTCAGCCAAATACGACAAATTGGACCCCTTTTGTGATCTGCATCAATAAACAGGCGGAAGGTATGCTTGAGTCAGGCTTTCAAAAAATAGAGCTCGGTCCAGAAGAAACTTGAAAAGCAAGTAATGAAAAGAAGTTTATCTCGATTCCTGCGAGGTACACCGAACTACTCCTAATGTTCATCAACAAGAACCTTATTACCTCGGTGAAGTCTCTAGTGAAGAGATCGTCTTATCCGAGAGATTACGACACACGTGCTAGAGGCAATTACCATTTAGGAAGTTTGGGTCATGGTATTGAGGATTGCGGGGCCCTGAGGAATGAGTTCAAGATCTTATCGCGATGAGGATTTTAGGTTTCGAAGACGGAGTTCCCCAATTCTATAGTGAGCTAACAATCACCTGAGGGGCAAAGTTGAGGAGGAATCGATATCCAGGACAAAGTTCGAGTAATACCGAAGTGGGTCACTCAAGCGAGTTAAATTTGAAAATCGGAGATAGGGGAATCCAGGAGAAGGATATTTTTTCGAGTTCAACCAGCTCAGATAAGAGAGAGATAACTTGGATAAAATTGAATTTGCAGAATGATCATCAGAAGCTTTCCTGAGTGTTTAAGAATATCATAATAGATGAACGGTGTTGTCCAGTTGAAAGATGACTCGGAATATTGAAAGAAGAGAAACTAGTCAAGCAAGAATCAAGTCAGGATGTTATCAGGTACGCTTGAGGAAATTGGGAATAGGTACGATAGTCTCTAGAGATGAGCTACAGAATAACTTAGCCATTAACAAGAGTTTTAGAAATGATTTTATGACAGAGCAATGACAATTCAACACTCTTCAGTTGGAAAGGGCAATTTCCAAGCTACGAAAGACTAAGTAGGGGATAGATGAAGACCCGAAGATCGATATTACTCGAGCAGGTAAGGCGGCTCAACAAGGTGGCAAGCTTTGTCAGAACATGGATCAAGTGTTGGACTACAGAGGCAAGCTGACCGGACTACTGGATGAAGTTAAGAAAGTAGGCAGTGAAGCTTATCAGTAACTGTAAATATCTAATATCTGATATAATGAAACCTTTTGGCCTCAATGAACGTCGTTCTATGGGGATCACTTTTGGAATCGATACCTTATTGCATTCATGTTTATATTTTAGGATTGCATTAATTGCTTTGCACGATCCTGACATGTTTTACATGACATTATCATTACCTTGCATTATTATTACCTTGCATAAACTTTATGAGGAGTAATTCAAAGACCAATTAGGGTTTTATCACGGATAAAAGAATTGAAGACACTCAAAAAATCAATATTTGAGCAGTTAAAGGATGTGCTCGAGAGAAAAAAGAAAAAGAAGAAGTTTGATGCCTTCGATGCAAGAAAACTCTGTTTGAACCCTGGTTTGGTCGTTCCTCCAGATTCCAAAGATTCCCAGATTTGCGCATGATAACGGAACAAGATGCCCCAAGATTCACTCGACCATATTCTGTAAAAGGATGGAGGGCTACATTGAAAAATTGCCGATCCACTACTTCCCCGACAGTCTAGCAGGACCTACCGTGATATGATATGCTTTGGACCCAGCACCAAGTTGTTAGTATCTCCAGGGTACGAAGATTAAACCTGATGAAAGCTTCAAGGAATGTGCTTTGAGGTGTCTGTGTTTAGCGACCCAGGTGCAGCGTCCCGTAGATGAAGAGGAGAGTGACTTCCATGCCACATTTCTTATTTCTTCTTTGATAGGGTGCTCGGGAAAATGAATGCCAATTTTGAGGACTTCATGACAGTCGGAGAGAGAATCAAACATGCACCCCGGGACCTAAGTTTAATAGACCAGACATGCCTAGGAGCAGAAAGAGATAAATGGGTACCACTTTCGAAGGTTCTCGTGATCGTAAGAGAATAAGACATGCAGATTCCTCCGAATCACCGAGAAAAATTCCTCAAACAAGTACATATTTAGATATATTCGGATTATTCCATCTCGGACATATAGCCTCATCTGGTCAAGGGTTAGTACCTTACCTCAAGGCCGATAAAGATTACGCCAAGCTCATATGCTCACAGTTTTGATCCATACAGTATATGTGAGTTCCACATTGAGGCGTCGGGGCATGACACTAAGAAATTTGGGGTCGTTAATAAAAAAAATCAAGAAGCTGGTTGACGAGGGAGTCATGACGAGAGATTTGATCCAGCGGTGGAAAACAAGAGAAGAGGCAAGCCTACACTACAAAGGACTGGAATGAGTTAGTACTCGAGATGTAGTCCGGAGGTCCCTATGGTTTTCCCATCAGTTCATAAAGAAATTCTCAATGCTTTGAAAGAAAAAAACTCTCAAACAGATATTTTTTTAATTAAAAATCACATTTCCATTTAGAAAAGCATTTTTATATTCTTGATTCTTTAAACATTTTATTTTTATGGGGTAGTTTTTGTTCTCCCATATGCATATACCCGCATTTTTGAATGGACATATGTATATATCATTTCTATACCAGGTCTTCGAATTTTGAATGCAACAGTACATTTGCTTCAGATCCAAAGATCAACTCTAAGTTGCATATATTTAGAAGAGAATGAATGTTGCGGGGATAATGTAAATGTGAGTATCTTCTAGTTTACTTAGGCCAACAGAGGAACAAAGCGAGTGTTTAGACAATGGGCAGTTCCCATTTTAAGAATTTATCTTCTCAGGCACTTATCGTTTAGGATCCTTGAAATAAAAGTTGACCCTAAACCTCTACCCCCTGAAGGCATTCTCAGGACATTTGTGAATTTGACAACGAATGCTATTCTTTTACTTTACCAGAAGATAGAGATGAGTCTAGACAGATTGGATACGAAGATCAGAAAATCATCAGAAGAAAGTGGTTGAAAACAAGGATATGTCCAAACAAAAAACCAAAGAAAAGAAGAAAAATGTTAATCAGAAGGCCGAAGCAATCCAGATCGAGTAAATATCAGAAGAGCTGCAGAAAAGCAAGTAACTTCGAGCAGAATATATCATCAATACCCAATATAGATACGTGTTGATTCGAGGATACATTTATAGACTCGAATAAGAAGAAAGAGATTCAAGGCTAAAAACCCAAAATGGGCAGTCTAAAACAAAAAAGAAAAAGAAAACAAAACAAAAAAGAGAAGAAAAGAAGAAATAAAATAAAAAAAGAAGAAAGAAAGAGAAAAAAATAAGAAAAAAGAAAAGAAAAAGGAAAAAAGAAAAAGAAAGAAAGAATATTGTATATGTTTCACACACAGATCAAACAATACAAGAACGAGACTTCAACTATGAGTAAGAGACAGAAGGAATCCACATTTCAAGTAAACATCAGTTTTGAAAATTAGTATAGAAGCTCGAATTGAAGCAAAGTCAAGACAAGTCGGCCTGAAGATTGCCAATTTCGAAAAAGGAAATGACCTCTAGGGTGAAAACCCAAAAATGGGCAGTCTAGAGTGATCCTGAAAATGAAGAAAAAGAGTAGTCTGCCTGAGCCTGCTGGCATCGATATCCAACCAAAATACATTGATCTGAAGGTACATAAGAAGGAAGTGACCTCTAGGGTGAAAACATAAAAATGGGCAGTCTAGAGCGATCCAAGAGAAAAAGTGAAAAAGAAGAAAAGAAAAAAAGAGAAAAGAAGAAAGAAAGAATAATATTTCATCTGGGCGTGTCAATCACAAGAATTCCCAGAATTGTATTCATAGTCCTTCATTCAAGAAATCTCAGTTTCGAGGAGTATTGAAGGATCAAACATTATTGAACAGAAAACGAACATCAGTATATAGTCAGAATGCAAGGCATCCTACAATAAAAAGAAAGGAAATGAACTCTAGGGTGAAAACCCGAAAACGGGCAGTCTAGAGTGATCCAAAAAAGGGAAGGAATAATGGGCATATCCAAGTTACACAAGTACATAAATACTGTTTCACTTAACCATAAACCAAAGGCCTACATTACAAGCCCCCAAAGACTATTCTGGTCATCAATAGATATCCAAGTTGAATGAGAATGTCTTCAGATTTCATTCCACCTATAAAGGTTAACTTTGCTTCAAGGAACGTCAAACTTCGAAGTGCTTGGTCGACACCCCAAATGAGGGAAGGATGAGGCATGGTGAGATAGTGAGATTAAGAGAGCCACCTTAAACGGGGTAGAAACTAGGTAGGGTTGTTCCTCCCAAAAGCATATTAGACCAGAAGAAACTATACATTGGCATATATCTCCATAATGGTCAAGATCTTCTAAATATGCGCTTCATTAGAGTTGATCTCTAGCAACTTGAAGCAGATGCGCTACGGTGTTTGATATTTCAGGGGCAAACATGTTTTAAAAGGTTTGACATTTTCTCCCAAAATTTTGATGTTTACCATTTCCCCCAAACATTAGTTTTTAAAATGTTTGGCAATATACTTCGAATTTTGTTTACTATTCTCCAAACATTATTTTTTTAAAAAATGTTTGGTCCTTAAAAAAGAAGAAGAAAAGAAAAAGATGTTTACCATTTGTTCCAAACAATGTTTTCAAAATGTTTGGTATCCCCTCCAAGTTGTGATTTTTAAAATAACTGTTATCTTTTCAAACAATCATTATTTTTTGAAATATACGCAAGTAAATTGCCGTTTGCATTATTTTAAAAATAAATGATGATGAGATTTAAAGCATAGGGACTGAGAGTTAGTTCCCGTCGAAATGCTACGAGAAGATCAAGGATGAGCTCAGGGGATGGAAGCATTTTGGCTCACCCTAGTGACTAGAAATAGATCAAGGCTCTGTATGATGGGTCAGAAAATTCAAAGCAGTGGAGCCCGTGGTTGAATGGGGCAACGCCAAGCGAAGAAGATGACAAGGGTTCTTATAAGAATAATATAAGAACCAGAAGATCATTTATGAAGACGAGTGATAACCCCGAAAACAAGAAAATCCTTCCGCACAAAAGGTTTAAAAACATGTTCAAATGAGGATTTAAGAGCATACAGTGAAGAAGTAAAGAGATAAAGAAATCTAAGGAACGACCTTTCAAGTGTAAGACTTTAGAACAAAAAAGGGGGCTGAAAGAAAAAATAAAAAGAGAGAAAGAAAGAGAAAAAGTGAGAAAAGAAAAGAAAAAAGAAGAAAAAGAAAAAATAAGAAGAAATTGAAGGAAAAAAGAAGAAAAGAAAAAATGAGAAGAGAGAAAAGAGAAATAAAGCATTACATTGCATGCATCATATAGATAGGGGCATGCCAATTTTTACTTGTTTTGGACAGGTACTTGAAGAATTATCAAAGAACATTAAGAAGTGGATTTCATTGAAGAAGATCGGCAACCATTTTCGGTGTGAGTCCCCAAATTTAAAGAAAGTTTTGGCAGCCATTTTCGGCGTGAGTCCCCAATTTTAAGAAACTTTGGCAGCCATTTTTGGCTTAAGTCCCCTAATTTAAAGAAAGTTCGGCAACCATTTTCGGTGTGAGTCCCCAAATTTAAAGAAAGTTTTGGCAGCCATTTTCGGCGTGGGTCCCCAATTTTAAGAAACTTTGGTAGCCATTTTCGGCTTGAGTCCCCTAATTTAAAGAAAGTTCGCAACCATTTTCCAGCGTGAGTCCCCAATTTTAAGAAACTTTGGCAGCCATTTTCGGCTTGAGTCCTCTAATTTAAAGAAAGTTTGGCAACCACCTTCGCGTGAGTCCCTAAAATTTGAAGAAAGATTTCGCAACCTTAGCAGTGTGAGTCCGTAAAGATCGGTAGCCATTTTCAGCTTGAATCCCCAAATCTAAAAAGATCAGTAGCCATTTTCGGTGTGAATCCCCAAATTAAAGAAAGATTTGGCACCTTAGCAAAAGTAAGTCCGTAAAAAATCGGCAAACCTTTAACAAATATGAGTCCAAAAAGATCGGTAGCCATTTTCAAGCTTGAATCCCCAAATCAAGAAAGGTCGGTAGCCATTTTTGGCATGAATCCCAAAATTTGAAGAAAGATTTCAAGAAGCCTTAGCAGCGTGAGTCCGTAAAAAAAATCGACAACCATAGCAAAAATGAGGCCCATATGTTAGATCCTTCAAACCATCATCTAAGTCCTTCGGGCACGATGTTAAGTCATTCGAGCCACCAATAAGTCTTTCGAGCATGGTGATAAGTCTTTTGGGCCATTAGTAAGTCATTTGGGCATGATGCGTTCTCTTAAGTAGCGTAAGTCCAAAGATATCAACGGCCTTGTAAAAAACACGAGATAGAAAAAAATAAGAGAAGAAAAAGGAAGAAAAAGAGAAAAAAAAGAGAGCAGAAAAAGGGAAAAAGGAAAAAGAGAAAAAATAGAAAAGAGAAAATCGAAGATAAAGGTTCTATACAGGAAGGTTCTATATTTTCAAGCTCTCGTAGCGAGAGGTTCTATGTAGGAGGAATCCGTCGTTCTGAGGCTTCAGGAGCTAAAAGTTTTGTATAGGAAGGGCTCACAGCTCCAGGGTGAAGACTAGCAGTTCGATATAGGAAGAACTCCCAGCCGAAGGAATTCACCCATGATACATAAGGTTTTATATAGGGAAAACCCGTTGTGTTGAAGGCGAAGAGTCCTATATAGGAAGGGCTTCGAGCTTTACTGTCTTAGAGTGAAAGGTTCTATATAGGAAGAACTTGTAGCTCCGAGATTTCAGAAGCTAAAAGTTCTATATAGGAAGGAAGGCAGCTCCCTGGGTTTGAAGACTAGCAGTTCTATACAGGAGGAACTCCCAGTCGGAAGAATCCATCAGTGGCGCAAAAGGTTTTATGTAGGAGAAACCAGCGTTGAAGGTGAAGAGTTCTATATAAGAAGGACTCCAAGCTTTACCATATCAGAGTGAAAAGTTCTATATAGGAGGGACTCATAACTCGAGGCTTCAGAATGAAAGGTTCTATATAGGGAGGACCTATAGTTCCAAGATCAGAATGTGAAGAAGTTCTATATAGGAAGAACTTACAAGCTTGAAGACTCAACTAAGGAAGAGCGGAGAGCTCCAAAAAAACACGTGATTCCGAAGCCAAAGACTAGGAAGTAGGTCAAAAATGAATGCTTTTGATCTTTGCTTTGTTCTCGTTTCACAAGAACAAGCAAAGAGGGGTAACTATAATAACTCATTTTTGACAGGGTTTTAGTGTTATTAGTATTATTTTAATGGTAGTATTATTAATATAAAAATTAATAAAAAGGTAAATATATATATATAAAAAGTAAAAAAATAATAAAAAATATATTATATAAAAAAAAGGAATTGGTGTGGAGCCTAAAGCTCCACGTCACTCAAATCCCCTCCACCCTCAAATCGCCTATAAATAGGCATAGGATAAAATTGTGTTCTTTTTACTTTGTATGTTTATTTATGCTTTAGATTAGTATTTATTATGTTTTAAATTTATGTTTTATATTAATATTTTATTCATGTTAAATTTGTTTTTATTTTATGTGTTAGATTAATATTTATGAATGTTAGTATTTTATCTATATTATATTTGTTTTTATGAGTTAGATTAGTATTTATGTATGTATGTTTTAGATTAGTTTTTATTTATGTTTTAAATTTATGTTTTAGATTAATATTTTATTTATGTTAGATTTGTTTTTATTTATGTGTTAGAATAATACTTATTTGTGTTTTAGATCAATGTTTTATTTATGTTAGATTCGTTTTATGTGTTAGATTAATATTTATGTATGTATGTCTCAGATTAGTATTTTATTTATGTTAGATTAGTATTTTATTATATTAGTATTTATTTATATTTTTATCGCTTTGTATTTATTTTGCTCACTAAGATTGCATATCGAGATATATAAATTGTCAATGCGGTGCCCTTTTATCCGAGCGTAAACGGGGCCAGTATCAGGCGTAGTGATAGTGGTTGGGCGTTTACTCTCGGATAACGGGGCCTTTAAAATTTACTCGTACTTATAATCAAATTTTAATTTAATCGTCACTTTAATCCGGAAAGTTTAATATTAATAAAGCGGTAATTATTAAAGTACCAATTTTGGGCGGTATGGGGATGCTAACTCTTCCCCATCCGTAACCGACTCCCGAACCCAAAGTTTCTGAATCTCTGGTTTTATTGTGTCCGGCATACCTAAGTGGCCGGTGGCGACTCCAATTTCTAAATAAAAAGCGGTTTTTAAAACCCCACGGAATAAATATTTTTATCCGAAAAACCACAAACACTTCGAAAACTTCGTTTTTTTAGCGTGACGGACATCGCTACAGATGGCGACTCCGCTGGGGACTATTTTTTGTTTTTAACAAAATAAAGAGAGTCAAGCTTTTTCAAATAATTACCGCTTTAATAATATTAGAAGTTCCGGATTAAAGTGACTATTAAATTAATATTCGGTTGTAATTGCGTGTTTATTTTAATGCATTTAAAATTTGGCATATAAACCCGTTTTTAAGTGGGGGAAAACGCTAATGCTTTCGTGGAGATATCGTTCTCCCATGTAGGCCTAGCAAGTACCTTCAGGGCTCGAGTACCTTATGCTTTCGTAAGGATATCGTTCCTTCGTGCAGGCATAAGCGAATGGGCCCCCCTGAATTGAACCCGGTTGAAAGGAGCCTATAATGGGTGATGATCGGGGGCCTTGCTACTCTTAGTAGAGGACATCAAGGACAATTCAGGTACCTCCTAACACCAACACTGCATGTAGAGAACATATAGAAACCCACCCTTTAGAGCCATGCGGATAACCTTAGGTGTTTTAGACGGGATAAATAGGTTTTTTTGTTTACCTTATTTTATTTGTCCTTTTATTTATGTATTTATTATTTTTATCCGGTACTAACTCCTTTTTTTGTGTGATTTATTTTTATTTTTATGTTACACATACTTTTGTTGCATTATCATTGCATCCACATTACATAGAGGAGTTGATTCAAGTGATTTGCCCGATTAGAAAATCTTTCATCATGGAAAAAAGGTGTCTTAGGAAGGACGACATCGATCCAGTCGTGCGACATCGGTCAGAGATTAATCAACAGATCCGAAGTAACGATTTGCCGAGCAAGCGTGTAGTGCCAAAGTATACACACGAGACCCTGATGGTGGACATACAACGAGCTACAAGGTGTGTGAATGACTTAGATACCGAAGCCGTGACTCTCCGACCTTTCGTAACCCCGGACACGGAAGAAGCACCAAGGTTTATCAAGTTGCTCAGAGCTGTCGAGGAACCAGGAAGTAGAGCTAGGGCTTATGTGTAGAACTTTGTTTTGTAATTAAGACTTTTTGTAATAGAAACTCTTTTTGTAATAGGGACTCCTTTTGTAATATGGACCTTTTTTGTAATCTGGACCCTTTAATTCCCATGAAGTCGTTCATAAGGGTGATTACCAGCGGAATCAACGCCTTTATTTGCATTCATGTTGCATATCATGACATGGTGTTGATTCAAGAACAGTTCATTAAAAGGCTTTCAAAATAGAAAAAGTCTGATTTGCCAGAAACGATAATATTACAGTATCAAGTTAGGCCGAGCAAAGACCAATCGCGAAAGAAGACGGTACGATAGTAAGGCACTTGCGACTCAGAAGATTCAGTTAGGGCCGCAGAACCCCAATTTTAAATCTTCACATTTGACCATTTTAAAAAAATCTCAGATTTTAATTTAACTCATTTAAATTTTTTTTTGAAAATATTATTATTTTGCTTTGAAACTTCTTCCCTCATAAAACTTTTAGAATAATAATAATAACAAAAATCCCTCATAAAACTTTTAGAATAATAATAATAACAAAAAGAAACCTAAAAGTTTCATTTTTTAAGTAAGTTAAAACTTTTTGATAATAAAAAGGGGGAATTTTTAAACCAAATGATCCTTGAAAATTTTAATTTAATCCCAAAAAAGTTTTAAAGTACTCCCCTAGGATCGATAGAATCCTTCCCTGTTTAGACGTACCCAGATCTTCAGAAGAAAATATATTGTCTGATGTCATTTTTAGAAGCCACAAAAATAAAGATCATGACATCACGAGTCCATAGAATAGAATAAGAGGAGAAGACGGAGTCATCCATCATCATGAAGACGACGTCGAGACGTGGATCACAAGTTTTTCTTCCTAAAGTCAAGGTCTCCATAATAAATTCAACTGTTGCCTGTAATTCATTATTAATTTCTTGCAAACATACATTTTCTCAATTGAAAGTTTTTCAAAGACTGTTCGAGAATCAACATCGCATTTGCATGCATTCTCGTATTTATAGGGTATTGATTCCTGAAGTGGTTCCTCAAATCTCAGAAATCATTCATAATTGGCAAAGGGTCGTCTGGTCAGATATTAGAGGGCACGGATCTAGGGTTTTATCCCAAAACAAGATCGAAGACAATAGAAGAGGAACCATCTGAAGACTTCAGGTCAGACACGGTACTGGTAATGAGCAAAGTAAAGTGCAAGAGTTGAAAGAAGCAGAGGGAAGACGTGATGAGTCAGATGAATACTTTGACGAAAGGTAAGCGATCCATCAAACCGAAAGAAGAACCAATTAAGGATCAGAATAGAGAGCGAGATAGTCAGAATTCTACCTCCAAGTCAGCCAAATACGACAAATTGAACCCTTTTTGTGATCTGCATCAATAAACAAAGGAAGGTATGCTTGAGTCGGCCTTTCAAAAAATAGAGCCGGTCCGAAGAAACTTGAAAAGCAAGTAATGAAAAGAAGTATATCTCGATTCTGTGAGGTACACCGAACTACTCCTAATGTTCATCAACAAGAACCTTATTACCTTGGTGAAGTCTCTAGTGAAGAGACCGTCTTATCCGAGAGATTACGACACACGTGCTAGAGGCAATTACCATTTAGGAAGTTTGGGTCATGGTATTGAGGATTACGGGGCCCTAAGGAATGAGTTCAAGATCTTATCGCGATGAGGATTTTAGGATAAGAGAGAGATAACTTGGATAAAATTGAATTTGCGTAATGATCATCGAAAGCTTTCCGAGTGTTTAAGAATATCATAATAGATGAACGGTGTTGTCCAAATGAAAGATGACTCGGAATATTGAAAGAAGAGAAACTAGTCAAGCAAGAATCAAGTCGATGTTATCAGTGCGCTTGAGGAAATTGGGAATAGGTACGATAGTCTCTAGAGATGAGCTACGAATAACTTAGCCATTAACAAGAGTTTTAGAAATGATTTTATGACAGAGCAATGACAATTCAACACTCTTCAGCTTGGAAAGGGCAATTTCAAGCTACGAAAGACTAAGTAGGGGATAGATGAAGACCCGAAGATCGATATTACTCGAGCAGGTAAGGCGGCTCAACAAGGTGGCAAGCTTTGTCAGAACATGGATCAAGTGTTGGACTACAGAGGCAAGCTGACCGGACTACTGGATGAAGTTAAGAAAGTAGGCAGTGAAGCTTATCAGTAACTGTAAATATCTAATATCTGATATAATGAAACCTTTTGGCCTCAATGAACGTCGTTCTATGGGGATCACTTTTGGAATCGATACCTTATTGCATTCATGTTTATATTTTAGGATTGCATTAATTGCTTTGCACGATCCTGACATGTTTTACATGACATTATCATTACCTTGCATTATTATTACCTTGCATAAACTTTATGAGGAGTAATTCAAAGACCAATTAGGGTTTTATCACGGATAAAAGAATTGAAGACACTCAAAAAATCAATATTTGAGCAGTTAAAGGATGTGCTCGAGAGAAAAAGAAAAAGAAGAAGTTTGATGCCTTCGATGCAAGAAAACTCGCTTGAACCCTGGTTTTGGTCGTTCCTCCGATTCCAAAGATTCCCATTTGCGCATGATAACGGAACAAGATGCCCCAAGATTCACTCGACCATATTCAGTAAAAAAGGATGGAGGGCTACATTGAAAAATTGCCGATCCACTACTTCCCGACAGTCTAGCAGACCTACCGTGATATGATATGCTTTGGACCCAAAGACCAAGTTGTTAGTATCTCCAGGGTACGAAGATTAAACCTGATGAAAGCTTCAAGGAATGTGCTTTGAGGTGTCTGTGTTTAGCGACCCAGGTGCAGCGTCCCGTAGATGAAGAGGAGAGTGACTTCCATGCCACATTTCTTATTTCTTCTTTGATAGGGTGCTCGGGAAAATGAATGCCAATTTTGAGGACTTCATGACAGTCGGAGAGAGAATCAAACATGCACCCCGGGACCTAAGTTTAATAGACCAGACATGCCTAGGAGCAGAAAGAGATAAATGGGTACCACTTTCGAAGGTTCTCGTGATCGTAAGAGAATAAGACATGCAGATTCCTCCGAATCACCGAGAAAAATTCCTCAAACAAGTACATATTTAGATATATTCGGATTATTCCATCTCGGACATATAGCCTCATCTGGTCAAGGGTTAGTACCTTACCTCAAGGCCGATAAAGATTACGCCAAGCTCATATGCTCACAGTTTTGATCCATACAGTATATGTGAGTTCCACATTGAGGCGCCGGGCATGACACTAAGAAATTTGGGGTCGTTAATAAAAAAAAATCAAGAAGTCAGTTGACGAGGGAGTCATGACGAGAGATTTGATCCAGCGGTGGAAAACAAGAGAAGAGGCAAGCCTACACTACAAAGGACTGGAATGAGTTAGTACTCGAGATGTAGTCCGGAGGTCCCTATGGTTTTCCCATCACCATAAAGAAATTCTCAATGCTTTGAAAGAAAAAAACTCTCAAACAGATATTTTTTTAATTAAAAATCACATTTCCATTTAGAAAAGCATTTTTATATTCTTGATTCTTTAAACATTTTATTTTTATGGGGTAGTTTTTGTTCTCCCATATGCATATACCCGCATTTTTGAATGGACATATGTATATATCATTTCTATACTGTGTCTTGAATTTTGAATGCAATAAAGACATTTGCTTCAGATCCAAAGATCAACTCTAAGTTGCATATATTTAGAAGAGAATGAATGTTATGGGGATAATGTAAATGTGAGTATCTTCTAGTTTACTTAGGCCAACAGAGGAACAAAGCGAGTGTTTAGACAATGGGCGCCCCCATTTTAAGAATTTATCTTCTCGTGCACTTATCGTTTAGGATCCTTGAAATAAAAGTTGACCCTAAACCTCTACCCCCTCAAGGCATTCTCGGGACATTTGTGAATTTGACAACGAATGCTATTCTTTTTACTTTACCGAAGATAGAGATGAGTCTAGACAGATTGGATACGAAGATCAAAAATCATCGTAGAAAAGTGGTTGAAAACAAGGATATGTCCAAACAAAAAACCAAAGAAAAGAAGAAAAATGTTAATCAGAAGGCCGAAGCAATCCAGATCGAGTAAATATCAGAAGAGCTGCAGAAAAGCAAGTAACTTCGAGCAGAATATATCATCAATACCCAATATAGATACGTGTTGATTCGAGGATACATTTATAGACTCGAATAAGAAGAAAGAGATTCAAGGCTAAAAACCCAAAATGGGCAGTCTAAAACAAAAAAGAAAAAGAAAACAAAACAAAAAAGAGAAGAAAAGAAGAAATAAAATAAAAAAAAGAAGAAAGAAAGAGAAAAAATAAGAAAAAAAGAAAAGAAAAAGGAAAAAAGAAAAAGAAAGAAAGAATATTGTATATGTTTCACACACAGATCAAACAATACAAGAACGAGACTTCAACTATGAGTAAGAGACAGAAGGAATCCACATTTCAAGTAAACATCAGTTTTGAAAATTAGTATAGAAGCTCGAATTGAAGCAAAGTCAAGACAAGTCGGCCTGAAGATTGCCAATTTCGAAAAAGGAAATGACCTCTAGGGTGAAAACCCAAAAATGGGCAGTCTAGAGTGATCCTGAAAATGAAGAAAAAGAGTAGTCTGCCTGAGCCTGCTGGCATCGATATCCAACCAAAATACATTGATCTGAAGGTACATAAGAAGGAAGTGACCTCTAGGGTGAAAACATAAAAATGGGCAGTCTAGAGCGATCCAAGAGAAAAAGTGAAAAAGAAGAAAAGAAAAAAAGAGAAAAGAAGAAAGAAAGAATAATATTTCATCCAGGCGTGTCAATCACAAGAATTCCCGCATTGTATTCATAGTCCTTCATTCAAGAAATCTCGGTTTAGGAGTATTGAAGGATCAAACATTATTGAACAAAAAAACGAACATCAAGATATATAGTCGAATGCAAGGCATCCTACAATAAAAAGAAAGGAAATGAACTCTAGGGTGAAAACCGAAAACGGGCGATCTAGAGTGATCCAAAAAAAAAAGGGAAGGAATAATGGGCATATCCAAGTTACACAAGTACATAAATACTGTTTCACTTAACCATAAACCAAAGGCCTACATTACAAGCCCCCAAAGACTATTCTGGTCATCAATAGATATCCAAGTTGAATGAGAATGTCTTCAGATTTCATTCCACCTATAAAGGTTAACTTTGCTTCAAGGAACGTCAAACTTCGAAGTGCTTGGTCGACACCCCAAATGAGGGAAGGATGAGGCATGGTGAGATAGTGAGATTAAGAGAGCCACCTTAAACGGGGTAGAAACTAGGTAGGGTTGTTCCTCCCAAAAGCATATTAGACCAGAAGAAACTATACATTGGCATATATCTCCATAATGGTCAAGATCTTCTAAATATGCGCTTCATTAGAGTTGATCTCTAGCAACTTGAAGCGATGCGCTACGGTGTTTGATATTTCGGGGCAAACATGTTTTAAAAGGTTTGACATTTTCTCCCAAAATTTTGATGTTTACCATTTCCCCCAAACATTAGTTTTTAAAATGTTTGGCAATATACTTCGAATTTTGTTTACTATTCTCCAAACATTATTTTTTTAAAAATGTTTGGTCCTTAAAAAGAAGAAGAAAAAAAAAAGATGTTTACCATTTGTTCCAAACAATGTTTTCAAAATGTTTGGTATCCCCTCCAAGTTGTGATTTTTAAAATAATCATTATCTTTTCAAACAATCATTATTTTTTGAAATATACGCAAAGTAAATTGCCGTTTGCATTATTTTAAAAATAAATGATGATGAGATTTAAAGCATAGGGATCGAGAGTTAGTTCCGTCGAAATGCTACGAGAAGATCAAGGATGAGCTCGGGGATGGAAGCATTTTGGCTCACCCTAGTGACTAGAAATAGATCAAGGCTCTGTATGATGGGTCGAAAATTCAAAGCAAAGGAGCCCGTGGTTGAATGGGGCAACGCATGCGAAGAAGATGACAAGGGTTCTTATAAGAATAATATAAGAACCAGAAGATCATTTATGAAGACGAGTGATAACCCGAAAACAAGAAAATCCTTCCGCACAAAAGGTTTAAAAACATGTTCAAATGAGGATTTAAGAGCATACAAAGAAGAAGTAAAGAGATAAAGAAATCTAAGGAACGACCTTTCAAGTGTAAGACTTTAGAACAAAAAAAAAGGGGCTGAAAGAAAAATAAAAAGAGAGAAAGAAAGAGAAAAAGTGAGAAAAGAAAAGAAAAAAGAAGAAAAAGAAAAAATAAGAAGAAATTGAAGGAAAAAAGAAGAAAAGAAAAAATGAGAAGAGAGAAAAGAGAAATAAAGCATTACATTGCATGCATCATATAGATAGGGGCATGCCAATTTTTACTTGTTTTGGACAGGTACTTGAAGAATTATCAAAGAACATTAAGAAGTGGATTTCATTGAAGAAGATCGGCAACCATTTTCGGTGTGAGTCCCCAAATTTAAAGAAAGTTTTGGCAGCCATTTTCGGCGTGAGTCCCCAATTTTAAGAAACTTTGGCAGCCATTTTTGGCTTAAGTCCCCTAATTTAAAGAAAGTTCGGCAACCATTTTCGGTGTGAGTCCCCAAATTTAAAGAAAGTTTTGGCAGCCATTTTCGGCGTGGGTCCCCAATTTTAAGAAACTTTGGTAGCCATTTTCGGCTTGAGTCCCCTAATTTAAAGAAAGTTCGGCAACCATTTTCGGCGTGAGTCCCCAATTTTAAGAAACTTTGGCAGCCATTTTCGGCTTGAGTCCTCTAATTTAAAGAAAGTTTGGCAGCCACCTTCGGCGTGAGTCCCTAAAATTTGAAGAAAGATTTCGGCAGCCTTAGCAGTGTGAGTCCAGAAAGATCGGTAGCCATTTTCAGCTTGAATCCCCAAATCTAAAAAAAGATCAGTAGCCATTTTCAGTGTGAATCCCCAAATTAAAGAAAGATTTCGGCAGCCTTAGCAGCGTAAGTCCAGAAAAATCGGCAGCCTTAACAGCGTGAGTCCAAAAAGATCGGTAGCCATTTTCAGCTTGAATCCCCAAATCTGAAGAAAGGTCGGTAGCCATTTTTGGCATGAATCCCAAAATTTGAAGAAAGATTTCGGCGGCCTTAGCAGCGTGAGTCCAGAAAAATCGACAACCATAGCAGCGTGAGGCCCATATGTTAGATCCTTCAGGCCATCGGTAAGTCCTTCGGGCACGATGTTAAGTCATTCGAGCCACCAATAAGTCTTTCGAGCATGGTGATAAGTCTTTTGGGCCATTAGTAAGTCATTTGGGCATGATGCGGCGGTCTTAAGTAGCGTAAGTCCAAAGATATCAACGGCCTTGTAAAAAACACGAGATAGAAAAAAAATAAGAGAAGAAAAAGGAAGAAAAAGAGAAAAAAAAAGAGAGCAAAAAAAGGGAAAAAGGAAAAAGAGAAAAAAAGAGAAAATCGAAGATAAAGGTTCTATACAGGAAGGGCCTATATTTTCAAGCTCTCGTAGCGAGAGGTTCTATGTAGGAAGAATCCGCCGCTCCGAGGCTTTAGGAGCTAAAAGTTTTGTATAGGAAGGGCTCGCAGCTCCAGGGTGAAGACTAGCAGTTCCATATAGGAAGAACTCCCAGCCGAAGGAATTCACCCATGATACACAAGGTTTTATATAGGGAAAACCTGTTGTGTTGAAGGCGAAGAGTCCTATATAGGAAGGGCTCCGAGCTTTACTGTCTTAGAGTGAGAGGTTCTATATAGGAAGAACATGTAGCTCCGAGATTTCAGAAGCTAAAAGTTCTATATAGGAAGGACTGGCAGCTCCAGGGTTTGAAGACTAGCAGTTCTATACAGGAGGAACTCCCAGTCGGAAGAATCCATCAGTGGCGCAAAAGGTTTTATGTAGGAGAAACCAGCGTTGAAGGTGAAGAGTTCTATATAAGAAGGACTCCAAGCTTTACCATATCAGAGTGAAAAGTTCTATATAGGAGGGACTCATAACTCGAGGCTTCAGAATGAAAGGTTCTATATAGGGAGGACCTATAGTTCCAAGATCAGAATGTGAAGAAGTTCTATATAGGAAGAACTTACAAGCTTGAAGACTCAACTAAGGAAGAGCGGAGAGCTCCAAAAAAACACGTGATTCCGAAGCCAAAGACTAGGAAGTAGGTCAAAAATGAATGCTTTTGATCTTTGCTTTGTTCTCGTTTCACAAGAACAAGCAAAGAGGGGTAACTATAATAACTCATTTTTGACAGGGTTTTAGTGTTATTAGTATTATTTTAATGGTAGTATTATTAATATAAAAATTAATAAAAAAGGTAAATATATATATATATAAAGGTAAAAAAAATAATAAAAACTATATTATATAAAAAAGGAATTGGTGTGGAGCCTAAAGCTCCACGTCACTCAAATCCCCCCTCCACCCCTGAAATCGCCTATAAATAGGCATAGGATTGAAGCAATTTGGAAGAGAACAATCGGCCATGGCAAGGCCAAATAAGGGGGCATTACCTCCCGGCTAGCCAAGGACCGGGGTAGTGCCCTCGGTCCTAGTCGGTTCGACAGGGTCTTATTTTAGGTCCGATCTAGTTAATATTTTTGGAGAGGTCGCGGTAGATCTCGGTGGGGTTCAGTCGGGGTTCGTTATTCGAGCTCCTAGTTAGGTATATTTTCTTCTCTTTTTATTTGTATTATAATTTTTATGATTTAATGAAGTATTAGTTAATTTAAAATTGTGTTCTTTTTACTTTGTATGTTTATTTATGCTTTAGATTAGTATTTATTATGTTTTAAATTTATGTTTTATATTAATATTTTATTCATGTTAAATTTATTTTTATTTTATGTGTTAGATTAATATTTATGAATGTTAGTATTTTATCTATATCAGATTTGTTTTTATGAGTTAGATTAGTATTTATGTATGTATGTGTAGCGATGTCCTTTTACGCTAAAAAAGATATAGTTTTTATTGTTTTTTTTGAAAATATTATCTTCCGCGTGGTATTTTAGAAAACCCGTATTTTATTTAAAAATGGAGTCGCCACCGGCCACTCAAGGTGGACCGGACACTGTAAAAACCAGAGATTTCAAAATGTCGGGTTCGGGAGTCGGTTACGGATGGGGAAGGATTAGCACCCCCACACCGCCCAAAATTGGTACTTTAATAATTACTGCTTTATTAATATTAGACTTTCCGGATTAAAGCGACGATTAAATTAAAATTTGATTATAAGTGTGAGTAAATTTTAAAGGCCCCGTTATCCGAGAGTAAACGCCCAACCACTATCACTACGCCTGATATTGGCCCCGTTTACACTCGAATAAAAGGGCACCGCATTGACAATTTATATATCCGAAATGCAACTTAAAACACGAAAAACATAAATAAATACGATGCGATAATCAAGAGGAAAGAGCTTCCATTTTCCTTCAATAAAATGAGGGGTGAATGCCAGCTATTTCCCCCTATTTTCCTTCAATAGCAGAGAGCTTCCATGGTTTCCATTTTTTTCAATGTCGTCTGCCCTCCCCTTTCAATTCTGTTCTCCCCTCTAATTACTTCTTCAAATTGCCGCCCTTTTTTTTCAATTCTCTCCAATTTGTTTCAAATTTCCAAGTGATACTTTAAAGGGGAGGGATATCATGTGTGATCTAGGTGGCGTGAAGTGTGGGGGAACCTATAGGGCATGGGTGCGGCAGGGAACATGGTGAGGCATGTGGGTGATGGAAGCATGGCATGGCATGGTTCTTTGCATGGAAACCATGCCTTGCTTTTATATATTTTTTTTTGGAAATTTGGTTTAAATAGGGTAGACGGTTCGAATATAATTTGGGATCCGGACAAAAATGGGTATTACAGCTGCCCCTCTTTGCTCATTGTTGTGTAACAGCAATAGAGCAAAGACTAAGAATGACCCGTTTTGGTCCGGTCCGGCTAGGCTTCTCCTCTTGACGTAAGTCTTCGTTCTTCTGTAGATCTTCTTTCTCTTCATCGCAAGTCTTCTTTACATACTTGACGGATCTACTTTGTCACTCTTGGAGGAAGTAAAATCTTCAAAATGGGGGGTTGTTTGTTGGGGAAGCCAAACCGAGTCCCACTTGATACATTATTGATAATAAGCTAATACCTAAAGAGAGTTTGACCCGGCTGCAACACCGACGAAGAGGCAGTGTCTATAAAATTCGATCCAACTGCAACACTAACGAGGAGGCAAGACCGATGGGTGAAAGTTCTGATGTCCAATCCAGCTACAACTCTGACGGAGAGGCAAGATCAGAAAACTGGCAACTTTTTCCCTTTTTTTTTGCTTTTTGTTTCTTTTTATGCTTTTTTTCCTTTTTCATATATATTTTTTCCTTTTTTCTCTTTTTTCTCTTTTCTCTTTTTCTTTGATTTTTTCTTCTTTTTTTCTTTTTGATTTGTCTTCTTCTTTTTCTTCATTTTTTAAAGAAACAACATTGATAAAATTTTGACCAAGCTACAACACCGACGAAGAGGCATGGTCTAAAATTTGTGATGTTGATCCAGCTACAACACCGACGAAGAGGCAGGATCAAGAGTTTGTGAATTTGGTCTAGCTACAACACCGACGAAGAGGCAAGACCGGAAGTTAGTGAATTTGGTTCAGCTACAACACCGACGAGGAGGCAGAACCGGCAGTTAAATTTAACCAAGCTACAACACCGACAAAGAGGTAAGGTCTGAAGATTTGATCCAGCTACGACACCGACGAAGAGGCAGGATTAGAGTTTTTTTTGTGTGATCAAGCTACGACTCTGACGAAGAGGCATGATCAGGGTTTGGTTGAAAGCTCATTTTTTCATTTTTTTGATTTTTTCCTTCTTTTTTTTCTTCTTTTTTCTTTTTTCTTCTTTCTTCTTTTTTCTTTTTTCCTTCTTCTCTTTTTTTTGTTTTTTTATTTTTTCTTTTTTCTTTCTCTTTTTTTTAGATACAACATTGATACAACTAGAAAGTTAGTAAATTTTGACCAAGCTACAACACCGACGAGGAGACATGGTCTAAAGTTAGTAATGTTGATCTAGCTACAACACCGACGAAGAGGCAAGATCAAGAGTTAGTGAATTTGGTCTAGCTACAACACCGACGAAGAGGCAAGACCGGAAGTTAGTGAATTTGGTTCAGCTACAACACCGACGAGGAGGCAGAACCGAAAGTTAGATTTGACCAAGCTACAACACCGACGAGGAGGCAAGGTCTGAAGATTTGATCCAGCTACGACACCGACGAAGAGGCATGATCGAATAGTTTTCTTTTTCTTCTTTTTTCTTTATTTTTTGATTTTTCCTTCATTTTTTCTTTTTTTCATTTCTTTTCTTTTCTTCTTTTTTTTCAAATTTTTTTCAATTTTTTCTCTTTTTTTCTTTTTGATTTTTTTATTCTTTTTCATTTTTGGTTTTTTTTTCTTTTTCTTTTTTTCTTTTTGGATTGATTTTTTAGCTACAATTATAATAAAAGGTAAACTCCGAGTAAAATTTAGGTCTAGATGCAACACCGTCGAAGAGGCAAGACCTGGATAGGATTTGATCTGCTACACCACTACCGGAGAGACTAGATCAGCAAAAAGTGAGATCCATTACACCACCGGCGGAGAGATAGGATCTGGATGGAAAATTTGATCTGCAACACCACTGACGGAGGCAAGATCTTCATTAAGTTGGCGTACCACCACTGACGGAGGCATGATTTGCAAGATGTTGGGTGAATGCGCCACTGACAGCGAGATAATTTTTTTGAAAAATTTGCCCGACTTTTCTATCGACATAGGGCATGATCTAGAAAGAATTTTTGTTGGCATCCATCACACCATTGTCGGAGGAATCAAATCCTACAAAAGAGAAAATATTGGTCAGTAATTGTCAAAGATTTTGTCGCTGATACCTTTTATTTTGGGTGTTTCCATCTTCTTCGTGTTTGGCCTCCTTCAAGACTAGGGTTGGCCCTCTTGTCATTGCCCCCATGTTGAGGGTACTCGGTCTCTTCCGTAGACCTGTTATGTACAAGCAAGATTGCATGAATGTATCTAATTTTATGTCTAAATGCATGTGTCTACCTTAAATGCATGGTGATTTTGGTGTATGCACTTAATCTAAATGTATGAAAAAATGATTCCATGCAAGATAAATACAACTACATGCATGAATGTGACATGATTTTTTCGATCCTCAAAAGGATGCCCCTGACTCCTCACTGGTCCCGTCAGGATCTTGTTTTTTTGTATGCGACGGTGCCTCAACCTCAATTTGGGTTCGATCAGTCATTTGGGTGCATGCCCCAACATTTTATTCGTTCTTATGCCATCGTCTGAAACTGCTCTTGAATTTGACACTTTGAGTGTGGATTCTGTTGCCCCCTAGGTTGGGTTCATAAATTGTGTTGGTTCATGGTAGCTCATTATTTTTTGGATTGGGTGCAATTTTACAGACTGTGGTCAATGTAGACATTTCAGGGGTGCAAGGGTTTGATTCGATAATGAAGGCTGGACCTTGGCAAAGAATGCCCCTAGACTGGACCTTGTTAGAGGCACAATATTTGTAAAAGATGTGGAGGGTTGCTTTTGGACATGCCCCAAGATCAGGCTCTTGTAGAGGTTCTGTAAGGTGCTAGATCGACCAACTTCGTTGTATTTAATGGGGCAACCCAAGGACCGTCTTTAAAATTTTCAAAATGTATGCATGTAAACGTGAGGTGCGTGTCTTAGATGTGAAAGTACTGATTCAAAAATGGTTCCCATGGCTCAACTTTCAAACTCAACGGATTCATTTGCAACTTTGAATATTGCCTCGATATCTAGAGTACTAGATTTTCTCTCAATGATAATTTTTTAAATTGAGAACCAGTCGTGAATCAGCATTTCATGCTGGTAAAAATGCAAAAATTAAAATGTTATGATATGTCATGCAGTGAATGCCAAAATGAGCAGATATGATGTGATCACAAAAATGGGTCAATTTGAAATTAGGGTAAAAATAAAAGATTTCTGATCGGGTAAACCACTTGAACCACCACCCTAATGTAATGCAAATGCAATGATGTATGCAAAAAAGGGTAAAACAAAAAAGAAAACGAGTCAGTACCGGATAAGATCAATAACACATAAATAAAAGAACAATTTAGATAAGGTAAACAAACAAAACAACCATATTTACATCCCGTGTAAAACACCTAGGTTATTTGCATGGCTCTAAAAGGGTGGGTTTCTATAAGTTCTCTACATGCAGATTTGGTGCTAAGAGGTACCCGAATTGTCCTTGCTGTCCTCTACTAAGAGTAGCAAGGCCCCCGATCATCACCCATTATAGGCTCCTTTCAACCGGGTTCAACTCAGGGGGACCCATTCGCTTATACCCATACGAAGGAACGATATCCTCACGAAAGTATAAGGTACTCGAGCCCCGAAGATACTTGCTAGGCCCATACGGGAGAACGATATCTCCACGAAAGCATTAGCATTTTCCCCAACTTAAAAAACGGGTTTATATGCCATATTTTAAATGCGTTAAAACAAACGCGCAATTATAACCGAATGTTAGTTTAATAGTCACTTTAATCCGAAATTTCTGATATTAATAAAGCGGTAATTATTTGAAAAAGCTCGACTCTCATTTGTTTTCAAAAATGTCCCCAGCGGAGTCGCCATCTGTAGCGATGTCCTTTTACGCTAAAAAAGATATAGTTTTTGTTGTTTTTTTTTAAATATTATCTTCCGCGTGGTGTTTTAGAAAACCCGTATTTTATTTAAAAATGAAGTCGCCACCGGCCACTCAAGGTGGACCGGACACCGTAAAAACCAGAGATTTCAAAATGTCGGGTTCGGGAGTCGGTTACGGATGGGGAAGGATTAGCACCCCCACACCGCCCAAAATTGGTACTTTAATAATTACCGCTTTATTAATATTAGACTTTTCGGATTAAAGCGACGATTAAATTAAAATTTGATTATAAGTGCGAGTAAATTTTAAAGGCCCCGTTATCCGAGAGTAAACGCCCAACCACTATCACTACGCCTGATACTGGCCCCGTTTACACTCGAATAAAAGGGCACCGCATTGACAATTTATATATCCGAAATGCAACTTAAAACACGACAAACATAAATAAATACGATGCGATAATCAAGATAAATACTAACATTATAACCTACTAATCTAATGTAAATAAATAAATAATATTAAATGAAATGCATGAACGAAAATAACATGGCATGTTACAATAATAAGATAAAATATAAATATAAACATGCAAAAGACATGCTTCCAAAACTAAACTAATTAATTCTAACATGCTTAAACACATAAAAAAAGTACAAATGCAACAAATGCATGATATACATATAACACTATCACGACATTAAACACAAATAAAAAACATAAACATGATATATCACAATAACAAAGCATAAAAAACATGTGAAAAAGGAGAAAAAACATACTTCAAGAAATAATTAACCACATATATACATGTAATAAAACCTAAATAAAAACCACAATGCAAAATATTCAAAACATACATACATAAATATTAATCTAACTTATTCACAAATATTAATTAACGTAATAACATAACAATATGTACAAACAACAATATATACATGAAATCTTATATATATATATATATATATCTAATATAAAAACATAGAAAATATAAAAAGTTATACGTAAAATATGGGTTGTAGAAAAAAAGATTGTATATACATAATAATATAAAACATGTTTCACATACCAAAAAACATATACGTAATAAATACATATTAGAATACTATACGTATATATACATAATAATAATAATATAATCTTAATATATATAACATATAGAAAATAGATTATTTTGCATAAATATAATAATAATAAAAACTAATATAACAAGGAATCTAAAATAACACATACTAAAATATATAACACATACGTATACAAAAAATATGGCAAAAAAAAATAAATATAAATATAGTATTATATAAACATATACTAAAAAGAAACATAGTATATACTCTCATATATTACTTAACATATATAGGTAATACACAACTTAATACACGTATATATAACGTAATGTACATAGATGCATACTAAAAACATATATACATACGTACATATACACAAATAAAAGCCATAAACAACTACACATCATGATAAATGTAAACACACATATTCACATATGAGAAAATTAAAAAACAAATATTAAACAACCATCAAGAATTAATCTAAACATCCTAACAACATATAGAAAGATATGAACATAAAAACATATAAAAACGTAATAACTAAAAATAAATAAGAGATTACTAATAAAACATCATTAGATTAAAAAAAGATTACACCATAAACATACATAAAAAAGATAGCCAAAATAAAATGAGGGGTAAATGCTGTCTATTTCCCCCTATTTTCCTTCAATAGCAGAGAGCTTCCATGGTTTCTATTTTTTTCAATGCCGTCTGCCCTCCCCTTTCAATTTTGTTCTCCCCTCTAATTACTTCTTCAAATTGCCGCCCTTTTTTTCAATTCTCTCCAATTTGTTTCAAATTGCCAAGTGATACTTTAAAGGGGAGAGATATCATGTGTGATCTAGGTGGCGTGAAGTGTGGGGGAACCTATAGGGCATGGGTGCGGCAGGGAACATGGTGAGGCATGTGGGGTGATGGAAGCATGGCAGGCATGGTTCTCAGCATGGAGACCATGCCTTGCTTTTATATATATATTTTTTTGGAAATTTGGTTTAAATATGGTAGATGGTTCGAAAGTAATTTGGGATCCGGACAAAAATGGGTATTACTGTATGTTTTAGATTAATATTTATTTATGTTTTAAATTTATGTTTTAGATTAATATTTTATTTATGTTAGATTTGTTTTTATTTATGTGTTAGAATAATACTTATTTGTGTTTTAGATCAATGTTTTATTTATGTTAGATTCGTTTTATGTGTTAGATTAATATTTATGTATGTATGTTTCATATTAGTATTTTATTTATGATAGATTAGTATTTATTTATATTTTTATCGCTTTGTATTTATTTTGCTTTCTAAGGTTGCATAATGGAATATAAATTATCAATGCGGTGCCCTTTTATCCGAGCGTAAACGGGGACAGTATCAGGCGTAGTGATAGTGGTTGGGCGTTTACTCTCGGATAACGGGGCCTTTAAAATCTACTCGCACTTATAACCGAATCTTAACTTAATCGTCACTTTAATCCGGAAAGTTTAATATTAATAAAGCGGTAATTATTAAAGTACCAATTTTGGGCGGTGTGAGGGTGCTAATCCTTCCCCATCCGTAACCGACTCCCGAACCCAATAGTTTTCAAATCTCTGGTTTTATGGTGTCCGGCCTACCTAAGTGGCCGGTGGCGACTCCAATTTCTAAATAGAACACAGTTTTTTAGAACCCCACGGATAAATATTTTTATATCCGAAAGACAACCAACACTTCAAAAACTCGTTTTTTAGCGTGAGGGACATCGCTACAACTCTACTATTATGCTCTCTCCAAATGAAATAGATGAAACTGTTCCTAGCCGGTCGTAAAACAACGGTAATCAAGGATCTGCCTTTGAACTTTATGACTGCCTAACTAAACTCAATATTCCAATTCATCACTCCCCTATTCAAATTACATGCACTAAGAATAGCACTCGATATATTTTTCGAGTATTCACAACCAAAAAAACAAAAATTTTCGAGTCTCAACCTACATTTCACATAGTAGGCAACCCTCATCCGCATGCGTGCTAAATGAAACAAGCTGATTCTTGGCCGGCAGTCTATTGATAATAGCCGATTTGGTTCTAATATTGGTTTTGGGCCATATTATTCTTTTAGTTT
Source organism: Hibiscus mutabilis (assembly GCA_019671005.1). NCBI lineage: Eukaryota > Viridiplantae > Streptophyta > Magnoliopsida > Malvales > Malvaceae > Hibiscus > Hibiscus mutabilis. Next base: position 5,179,246 of record CM033735.1, on the reverse strand, counting down.
TGTACGTTTACTGTGATTTCTAAGACATCGGTTTATACCTTTAATTTCTATTTATTATTATCCAGTCAGTGCTACTTGTTTGCTTTTGTAATAATATTACCAATAACACCAATGTGGAATTTCTCCTCTCAACAGCAAAAATAAAAAGCACTTTGAAAGCAGGATATTCAAAATACCTAGAATTCTTATTTTAAGCCACTCGTTTAATTAGGGGATAAGAATCAAGAATTAAACAATAGATTAATTCTAATTTTATTATAATTAACGGACTAATTTACAGCTAATTAAAATGTTTTAGTTTTAATAAACCGCACATAAAATAGGTTCAGAAAACAAGTCTAAAGAAATTATTCCAAATTTTCTCCAAAAAAATAAATCACGCGCGGACATGTCAGAGACACATGTTGCCACAACCTCCAAGCCGACCAACAACAGCAGCAGCACATGCATGCGAAAGAATTGTTTAACTACATTCAAAAAGAAAAAGAAAAAAAAAGACTCTCTAAATATCCTTCCTAATGAATATACCCCAACGTAGGATATAACTAACACTCCTAATATAGGAAATAACCAACAGGTATAAACTCTGAAATTCATTTGTTCGAGAACCTTCGAGTAACTTTTAATTGTTGACTGCAAATTTCGAAAGCTGTTGAGTTTGGGGGAGGTTGTACGGTGACACTTGTGTTGGAGTATGCCCAAAAACCAATTATGAGATGGTTGTAAAAGACATATTTATTTTATCTTGTTTATTAATATAAAGTTATTGTTATTATTATTATTTCAGTTGTATTTTGTGTATCTATAAATAAATTAAATTATAATAAAATTTTTAAAATTATATAGTTATTTTTGAATGTCCTTAGTCAAGAATTATTGTGGGCTTGAACAACAATAATTTATTAAGACTAATATGTAGTTGATTGATGACAAAGTGTTGTCATTGACATGGAGATGTCAAAATCAATACATAAGTATGTGTTAGGGAACAACATACTGGACAGACCCGCTATGATCATGTTTTTTGGATTATTATGTGACAATCACAACATTGTTTATGGTGATAACTACATGTATAATCCTCAGACTTGAGATCATCATTATTTCAACATCGCGAGTGACATATTTTGATACGGTCAAATGTGTGTCGTAACTGACTACACTATAAAGACTGATATTGGATATGTCATAATCCATGTAGCGAAATATGATTGATCAAGATAGGATTTGTCCCTCCTACATAATAGGAGTAATATCATATGCCACTTGGTTGAGTGAGACTAGAAAATGCATGGTCATGCTCGAATAAATTGATATGAGATATCATAGTTATTCGTTTATAATAGTCTACTCAAGATATCAAGAAACATTAGATGGACTATACAAGTGTGACTAATCCATGACTTATGTCCGATCTAGATATGAGGACAAAAGGATGAAATACATAAAAGAAGTTAATCACGGAAAACGGTTAAATCGACCACGATTTCATGTAACTTAGGTAGCAATGATGTACTGCTAGATGTCACTCATTGCTTGTAATATTAGAATTGTTCTGTATATTACTACTAACGTTACATGAACCTACAAGGGTCACAACATATGATTGAAACGAACAAATATCGACTAGATAGCATGTGTACAAACTTGTTGTACACGTAATTAGTGAGAAACCGAAATTGTTATAATTATTGTAATTATGGATAATTTCGTTTATATATATATATATATGTTAATATTTGATAAGTTATTGTAATTATCAAATATTATTAAAGTATATATATATCTCTAACAGAAACCTAATTAAAGTAAGATCAGATTCTACATATTTAATTATATTCGATTAAATATATTGTATATTTAAAGAATCCGAATTTAATTAGAATTAGGTTTTTAAATGGTATATAAAGGCATAGCGTCTAGCAGCCATTTATCTCTCTTTTTCGAAATCCTCTCTAAACAATTAGAGAAGAGAAAATTTGTTCGTTTTATTCGGATGGATTACGTAGAAGTCGGAACGTTGCTGTGACAACTCGAATTCAATTTGGATTCTTCTATACTCGTTGCGGAATTCCAGATTATTTGAGGTAATTTTTTTCATCCTTTATCACCCAGAATTCGTCCCTTGTACATGGATTACTGGTGGATTACGCCGGATAATTTTTTCGCTGCGCCATGGGGTATACCAGCGTTTTCCAACAACTTGATCTAATTTCGAGCGAGGATTAATTGATGTTGCTATAGCAGGGTTGAAGTTCATATTTTTTGAGAAGTCTCCTATTGGGATCGCTTGTGATTTAATGATAATAATAATTTTTATTTTGCAAAAAAATGTTAATACCTAAAATAAGCAGATATCGAACAAGAGATGAAGGAATTAACCATTGTTGCTACAAACCGAGAAATAACCTTGAAAAAAAATACAAATATGAGGAAAGAGAGGCAATACTCTTTTGAAGTTTTATTGATAATGCTGTAATATCTTCTTTAGAGAACCGAGTTTTATATACAACTGTTAAAGAGATTGAGTTAAACGATGCTAACAAATTTTTCTAACCGTCACTCTACCAGACTCTTAACAACTGTCACTATATTGTGTATGGTGTAGCACACATGGCTCTAAGCAACACTCATCACATACTATCTAGAAACAACGCACTTACCTTTATACTTGAACAAAGGTGATTGATGACGGTTTCAGGCAATTCATCCTTTCTAATTTGAGCAGAGAGTTGCAGACAATGTGGTGGTCGGAGTAAGGAGGAAGCGAGTAGATCAGAGAAGAGAGGAGAAAACTATCCCATGTTGTCTTTTTGTCCTTTACGGTTGCTTGAGTATTTATAACCACTGGTATTGTTGTTGATAAGACGGTGTGAAGCCTAGTGACAGTCTATAGACGAGTTGATTGAGATAGGTCTAACTTCCAAGTACTAGGATTTACAATATGGTGACGTATATTGAGCGTTGTAGCATCTGACAATGTCTGTTCTCAAGACTAGAGATGGCAAACAGGTCATTCGGTTCAGTTTTGATTTGGATTATTTCGGTTCGGGTCATTTCAAGTATGATATTATTCCGTTCAAATCCGGTTCCAGTTCAATTTTAGTTCGGATCTATTGTGATTGGGTCATTTCAGGTCGGTTGATTTCGGGTAGGGTCAATTTTGGGTCAACGGGAGATCGGTCGGTAAATCCTAACTTTATTTTTTTATTAATATATTTTTTTATATTTCAGGGTGTCTTCGGTTCGGGTTTATTCAATTTGGGTTCATTCGGTTCGGTTGAAAATCGGTCCATGTTCATTTTGGTTCAATTAAAATTTGGATCGGTTTCGGTTCGGTTCAATTTGTTTCAGTTTCGAGTCATCATGTTCGGGTCAATTTCGGATCTCGATTCGATTTTAGATCTCGGATCAAGTTTCTCAATTCCACTCAAGACCGTGTAGGCCTTCTATACTTTTGTCTATAGTATTATCCATCTATGGAGAAACTGTTGTCTTGGGATTACTTTCAGAGTTACCAAATACAAAAACATTAAAAATAATTTTTAAAGTTCTTAAGGAGCGGAAGTACCACGTATAACATAGCTATACTATGTATTCTTTTAAAGGAAAATTGTTACTTAAGAAAAAGTGACAACAGTTTATTCTTTTATAATACCATGACAATGGAGTATGTACCATTGCCATGTGTTATTTTCGAGTTTTGAAACTGGAATGATCATAGTGCTAATAATCTTACCAGAGGGACCAGTTGCATTCTTGTCTTCTACCGTGCATGAGAAGAAAAGCAGTCCTGGAAATTTAACAATTAAAGTTTATTGACCAAAGAAAAATTTCCTTAAGCTTTACTAAAGTGCTCAATTTGAAAAGAACATTGTTTTGCCTCGAGGCGTAAAAACAAAGCTTTAAGATTTTAAATTCTTTGTGATTAAGACCTTACAGAAACAAAAATCCATATACGGCTAGTAAACATGAAACTGAAGATTGAGATTTAATTTATTATATACAGTACGAGAATGGAATACATACATTATGCATAAATTAGTTGAGATTCAATATGATTATATATTTGAAATCTATGAAAACATAAATTTCAAATTCACTACCACATAGGCACCCAACAAATCCATGGATATAAGACATAGTTATGAATGTTAAATTTATATGTGTTTTGTCACACAATTTGCACTATTCTTTTAATCTGAATATATCTTTTGAAATCTAAGTTTTCAAACGTTACCTAATTTCTCAAAGAGATTCATTTACAAAACATGCAATTTATATTTATCCAATGAGAAGGAAAAGTGGAAGAGTTCGAGGAAGCAAAAGTTACCGTCAAGATGAAATTGCTTCATAGCTAAAATCTTCAGAAATGGCCTAAAACAATCTAGCATAAATTTTTATGTTTGAGGTTAAATTTTATCCTTTTTTTTCTTTTTTGGGATTGAAATTTATAACCTAAATCATAAATGCTACCAAAAATTAAGCAGATTATGTATTAAATAAAATTTCAATTTGGTTCTTCTAAAGAATAATTTTAACCAATAAAAATGCAGGACTTTGAAATCGTAAAAAGGAAACAAACTAAAAGGGAAGAATTTAGATACCTTCCCCTGAGCTGAGGGGGAACAAGGGTTCCACCTTCGGTATCTGGAACGTTCTTGGAATGACGTAAGTTAGCTCTTGGTAGCGGTGGCGTGGTATTGCTGGAGCACGACCCCATTATCCCCTTCTAGTCTCGCTTACGTGACATATTGTCCGCCATCGTCGCCGCTACCATAGATGCATTGTCGTTGCCGCTGGTTAATGGAACATCTGGAGAGTTCAAAATCATCGAAGCATCCGGGAGTTTCTAGTCGCAGTTTGCTATTCTCGGTTCTCGACGACGAGAAAGTGGCGAGAGAGAAACAGAGATTTAGGGATTTAATATTTGGTATTTGGAGATCTGACCGAGGAAGAGTAATAGGCAAATGAAAACTATTGCGGCATTTGTTAAACCAACAGCCATTAAAGGACTAATAGTTGTGGCGTTTGACAAAATAAACGCCACTAAATCACTTCTTTTACCGACGTTTTTATAAAACGCCACTTTTTATCAGTATATAGCGGCGTTTGTATTAGCAAAGTTTGTTATTTAGTGGACACGCATCCCTTGGCATCTCAAGACGATCCAAACCCTGTCAACCGATCGTTCGTCCGACACCGTTAAGAGCTTTGTCGGAGCTTCGTTTTTTCCGACAAAGTTTTGACCTTTTTAGGTAATTTTCATGTGAGTTTCTAGCCTAAATGAGTCGTTTAAAATGTTAGTTGTACTTTTGGACTGATGGGCTTATGAAATCTGGCAAAATCGAGCATTTTGGTGTCTCCGGCAACTTTTTCCGGCGATTGTTTGACCATCTGAGCTTTGGGTAAGTGGACCGGTTCAGGTGATAGCCCAAAAGCCGAACCAGGTTGTTTCTTAAGGCCCATTAGCCCTTGGGTTCAACCCAATCCGAGTTCGACCATCCAACCGACCCGAGTCTGATTTGATCTGCTCGAGTTAACTCGTCTGCCCGAGTCAACCCATTTGACCGAGTCAACTTAGTGAGTCAACTCGCCTGAGTCAGCCCAGTTGACCGATGATGTCAGCATGATGCTAGTGCTGACTTTGACCGCTAACATCAGCACTGACTTTGTCCGATGACGTTAGCTTGATGTCAACATTGACTTTAACTGCTGACGTCAGCGTTGACTTTGATGAAAACGTTAAATTTTCTAAAAACCCTTATTTTATGTTTCTCTATGCCTAGAGTCCGTTTTTGAAGCCCGTTTCGCAAAATTCTGACCCGAAAGCCTTTGAATCTGACCTTGAACCCGAACTTGTATATGTATTTAATTATTCAGTTAAGAGCAGTGTGAATAAGGACTGAATTTGGAATTTATGTAATTGAAGGTATTCACAGTTCTGTGTATGCAAAATGTTGAGAGACGTCGAATTAGTGTGCGAGAGTGGCCGAATAGAGGATTATGGTTGACCGATATAGAAATGATTAAAGGTAATACATTACTACCTCATATATGCTTTATGAAACATAGTGGTATCCGGTAAATGCTTGCATGATTATGTTTATGCATATGATTAATTCTGTTAAAGTCTAATTGACTACGGAAAAAGGGTAGTAAATCAGATAAGACTGAAATGCTCGGTTAGAAAGATGAGTAACCTGTAAGAACTTCTAAGATCCAAGAATTTTTTATAAGACTATTGTACTTTAAATCTGGTTATGTATGTTAATGATTTAACTTCTGAAATGTTAAGGCAAGAAATGATGAAAATACCCTTGATGTATAAGAATGACTAAAATACCCTTGACAGTGAAAATGATCATGACATCTACACTAGATCTGGTAAAACTACGGATTCATCTAAAAACCTTGAATTGCTTGGGAAGCCATGATTTCAGACTTAAATATTCAAGATTGTAAAGTACTTGAATTCTGAATAAATCTCTAAGGATAGGTTTTAGGAAAACTATTTGTATGTCTCAACTAATCAAAGTGGAGTAAAAGATTGAATTGATTGAAATGACTAAAATGATTGAAAATACAGATAAAGTTGAATTGATCGGAATGACCAAAAATATTGAAATATCCTCGGGTGCAAATTGCCAAATTAACCGAAATGATGGATATACCCTCAAGATCTGAAATCAATGAATAGTTGGAAGGACCGAAAGGCTCAAAATAATTGAAACACCTTCGGGCATCGAAGTGTCTGAAATATCTTCGAATACTAAAATGACTGAAAATACCTCTAAGGTATGGAATAGGAAATACCAATAAAGCCAAACAAATGTAATGACTCTGAAAGTGGTAATACATGACTCGTGTTTGTTGGTCATTTCTGATACTATTGTGATATTGGGATAATATCATATGAATACCTGTTCGAATACTTGGAAAAATACCTCTTGTATAAATGTTCGATTTCTCGTAGTACGCTCAGTGGTTGATTGGTGAAGGTGAACCATTTTGTCATACACTACAGTCAATTCTGAAAAATGAATACTTAGGGTACACCTATCCGGTTAAATAATGACACCGTTTTGATGGTTCCGATTAGTCTAAAGGGACTCGAAAACCTAATGAACAACTAGAATTCTTGAATTCTGTACATCACCGTTTACACCTTGTTGGGTTAAATTACCAAATTACCCATGGAGGTCAGAATAACCCTAATTCCCTCGTAGGTTTTAATGATTGGATTACTCGCGTTATATTTGAAATCTCAATGACCTTGATGTATCAACTTCTTAATGTCTGGTTTGAGCTGTTAGTAACCAAGCCCCTTTTTATATGGACCTTGTTCTAAAATCAATCCAAAATTGTCAGATGCTCAACGTTCTCTTTCTGATAATTACCAACTACGAGGAATAATTTGGACCATACAAAGTGTTCCATGTGTCCATGAATACTTCTTTGTTTTAACCAAGACTATATGCTCTAAATTAAAAGTATGACTCTATTATCTGTAATGAAAGCACAATTCTTGGCTTCTGTCTCCGGATACAAAATATATCTGATATATCTTATACATGTTTCCTGACATTACTGTTTACTAGATTAAACTGATTTTATCTAAGGGTATACTATCTGGGATATGATTGAAGTTATATAGGCTCAGCGCTGATAAGTCCTTTTGGACCTAAGCTCCTACGTCCAAAGGGCATAGGGTAAGTCTTTTTGTAAGCTCATACGCCTAATGGGCCTAGGGTAAGTCTTTCTAGATACTGTTATGGGATACTACATATCAGTGTATGGTTGGAGGGTAGTCAGTAATTAAAATAAAACTTTTTGTTCCCTTCTATAATTTTACCATACTTAACTAATTTATCAAAGTTTGAAACTCTCAGTATGCTTCCAATCTGCGTTTAATGAACCACACTAAACTCCTTGTTTCAACTTCTGAAATCTAGATCTCTTCTGAATCTCCGACTATAGACTCATCTCCTAATACTCGTGTGATCAAATAAAGAACAACTCTGTTACCTTTTGATATAACGCTTTACTGAGATATCGAACCGTAATTTGAGCATGTTGTTGCCCAATACATCATGATAGTGTTAAGCTTGCCATATACCTGCTTGTGCTTTTAGCATCCCTTGGTAGTTCTGTCTTACTGAGCTTTTCCAAGCTCATACTATTTTTACCATTGCAGGTTAAAAGATCGATCATGTTGCAGTTATCAACGTCGGTATGGGAGTTTCTTCGGCTTTGTTTGCGGAGTATGGTACCTATGTAATTAGGGGGCATGTATGTCACGTCTTGATTTATATTTGAGTCCGAAATTTGTATTAGTAACTTCTATCACAGTTTTTGTTCCATTGTTTGAATGATTTTTCTGAAATTGCATTTTAATTCAAAACTTGATTTATAATTTTAAATGGTTTGACAATTTGTTTTATTTAAAATTTTAATGTGGGTCGCTCCGGTGACCCTAATGTGTCCTCCTAGATTTGGGTGTGTCGCATAGCCGGGTCTAGGGGGTTACAGGTTTTCTCCCTAAACGCCACGATATGTAAAAAACTAGCGGCGTTTGATCTAAAAATGCCGCGAAAAATGCCGCTATATACTAAACTTGGTGTAGCGAGGGTTTTAAAATACCCTAAATCTGAATTGTAAGCCTCATTAAAAAACCTCCCTAAACTTAAGTGGAGAAAAAGAGTACTCACAACTAGGTACGGGTCAAGAAAATCAAAGCGCAACAAAACCACAAAATCCTAAGACAAAATCACTCCCTAAGGAGCAACACAACCCCTAAAACATAGGCTACCACTAACTCCAGTCAAAACTCAAAGCCTCTAAAACAATTTCCTACGAAATTCCTACTTTCACAACCTTCAACAGACAAGGGACCAGTAGTGCAACTATTCCACTTTAGAAAAGTAACCCAGCAACACATATCAAAGCAACAAATAAATAACAAAAGCGTCATCAACCTTTACTGCCATGCTTTGAACATCTTTTGTTTGTTTAGCCCTTCTTTCGCTAAATGGCCAGCCATTCCAATTTCATTCCGAGGCACATGTGAAAATTGTGTATATCCGATCCATCTCAGCAACCGATCCACTTCCACAAAGAGTGGCCACCAGCTCCAAGGTCGTTGTAAAGGATCATCAATCCAGTTCAAAGCCAACTTTGAGTAGGATTCTATAATCAATCCCGCTTTCCCCAGCCATCTTGCTTCGATAAAGACCTCTAATGCTATCTTTATTGCAAAGATTTCAGCACAGTCTGCCTCTAAGCCCTCAACAGGCCCCAAGAATAGCACTCGAATCACACCAATCGCAGTGCGAAGAACCCCTCCACAGCCCACCATACCTTTCTTAGCCGCACTAACAACATTGAATTTAACACCACCCTCCTTTAGTGGTGACCAATCTATAATCGACTGGGTTCGATTCACTTCCATAGCTACGCACTCGCGCAGAATATAAATCAGGTAAACCAATCGCATCCTCTTTGGAAGTTATAATCCAAATAAACGCCCTCAACTTAGTGTTAAGGATTAAATCCTTTAAGCTTCAGAATTTTTCATTGAATAACATCTCGTTCCTTGCAAGCCAAATGCTCCAAATCGCAATAGACAAAGAAGTTAGCCAAAAAACTCTTGGATTACCCGGATACGACAGCCACTCCGATCACTCATCGATCTAACAGCTTTAAAAGCACCTCCCAATGTCCAGTTTGTTGGGTACAAATTCTTCATTTCCAGCAGCTCGTACCATAAGTCAATCTGATTTGACACAATACATGGCACAAACAAATTAATACTACTGAAGCCATACCTTTTTGTACCCGTTCTTCCATTAGAATAAAAAGAGTTTGACCTTAAGACAGACCTATCAATACGAAATTTGTTGATATCCCAAATCGATAACAGGCTGCCTGACTTTTACATAGCTGGATAGTATCATCTTTCCTTTCTTACCCACTTGTTGATATCCCAAATCGATAACAGTCTTGCATTTTTGGCTTTCCTTTTGTCAAAAAAGATTGATTGGTTGTGCAAAAAAAGAATTTCTTCTTGAAATAGACATTTTTGTAAGGTTTACATGCATCATCTCACAATCTAAATTAATTTGAAAATTAATTCACTCTGACTTATTCGGAATCACAGTTTAGTCAAGAAAAAATATTTCACAAATTAAAAGTGATGTGCACATTTATATATCAAGATCAATTCTAATATACTGTAGATATGATTTGATTTCCACCACAATGAGTAGTTTTCCTACAGCATGCAAAGACTTAAATCAACAAAGTCCCGGTGTCATGAATGGCTTGGCCCATCTCACTTGACTTTTTTTTTTTTTTTGGAGATCACCCGTGAATAGAAATCATCTACTCATTTCGGTGCTCTTATTTATGCCTCACACTAAAAATTAAGTTTAGGGTTTAAGGTTAGAGTTTGTAGGTAGTGTTTAGGGAAATTGAGGTATGGTGTATTTTTAGGGTATAAGATTTAAAATTTAGGGTTAGTACTTAGAATTTAATTTTTTTAATATTTTTAATATTAGAATATAAAAATAGGCACTGAAAACGGCATGGGATTTTATCCATCACCAGAGCCTCCCAATTCAGTTGGGGGCCGTGTATTGTACGTATTTCTTATTCAGATTGTAACTCAAAGGATACCCTTCCTAAATTCATATTATTTAAAGACGTTGAACTAAGAATAGAGAAGTATTAGACTCAGTTGCTTCTCTTTTTTTATTTGCATTACATTTACACCCACACCCAACCTCATGGCCAAAACTGGCTTTCTCCCTCCTCTTATGTTTCTGCTGCTATTTGTAACCTTTAGGGCTACTTTGTCTGCGAATTCACCCAACATCATCACTGATCAAATGGCCCTTTTAGCCGTAAAATCTCATATAACTCGTGATCCACACAACCTCTTAGCAGCCAACTGGTCCATTTCTACCTCTGTTTGCAATTGGATGGGTGTCACATGTGGATCCAGACACCACAGAGTCACTTCTCTGAATTTGTCAAAAATGGATCTCACAGGAACCATCCTACCTCACTTGGGAAATCTATCTTTTCTTGCTCGGCTCGATATTAGCAACAATAGTTTCCATGGCTCTTTACCCCTTGAGCTAGCTAATTTGCATAGGTTGAAATATTTGAACTTTGGTAACAATAGCTTCAGTGGAGAAATCCCGTCATGGTTTGGTTACTTTACTGAACTTCAAAGCTTGTGTTTGTACGAGAACAACTTCACCGGTGCTATTCCATCTACTTTGGGCAATTTGTCAAAACTAGAAACGTTGAGCTTGTTCAACAACAATCTCAATGGGCAAATCACCGTGACTTTGGGAAACCTTTCAAACTTGAAATGGTTGTACCTGTATAATAATTCTCTTTCAGGTTCCATACTTTTTCTCAATCTTGACGGATACGTTAGAAAAATATTAATAAATTTTGACGGATTTAATTTTATGTTTCAGGTGAAATTCCATCGGTTATTAGAAATCTTACTACTCCCAAGGAGATTAACCTTTCTTCTAACAACTTTAAAGGTATTATATTATATTTTTCCTTTCCTTTGGCACAATCCTTCTCTTGCTCGAAATAAAACTTATCTTCCCAAACAAAGAAAAAAAATCCTTATCTTGTTCGAAATAAACTTTAATCATTAATAAAAAATATCATAACAGGAAAATTTGGAGGAAAAAAACTTGATATGAAAAGGCAAACCTCCAAATAAAGAATTCAATAAGGAAATGGTTTCTCATTACAAATCTTTTGCTCCATTAACAGCCTCCTTTAGAGGGAACTATATCCATAGAAGCTAAAATGTCTACCTACCAAATCCTAGCTAATTAAGGAAATTATATCCATAGCTTGTTGATTACTTTTTTATGTTCGCGTGTACATGGATGTTTACATTGGTGAATATATTTGTCTTCTGAAATATTCCTTGATAAGATGTCATATATTAATTTATCAAGTCCAATGTAATCGAACATTTCATCATATTCTCTAAGGATTGGGCCAAGTCAGGTGGTATAAGCAAGCCCAAAGCTTCACAAAGAACCTCTTAGAAAACTCGTTGCACACGTGTCTCAATCTCTAACTCGCAGACCGTGACACTCTCTTTCGCCAAATCCAGCGATGCCATCCGCGTCTCTGAAATGAACTCAACTTGGTTGATCTTGGATCTCCCTTGGTACCTCGCTTGGTTTCAACTAGGAATCGGGCATTGGTGCCCCCCCACCCCCCACAAGGATGACTCCCCCCATAAGGAGCACTGGACTCGGGCTAGGTTGTCCCACCATCCGAACTGGCTTGCCTTGGCATATGTTGCCAAGGCACTTCATCTCTCACATCATTGTGTGCATCTTAGTCGTAAGAGCCCCTCTTACTAGTCCTTTTGAACTCCTTCAGCTTAAGGAACGCCGATCTTGGGATCGGGTGCCCTTCCTAGCACTCCACTATTTCATCACGGCCTCGCAAATAAGCAGACCCTCCTTTGACACATCCACCTCTTTTTTCAAAGCCTCTAACACGGCTTCAAGAGCATCACTCATTTGGCTCGTATTGTCAAAAACTCGATTTAGTAGGGGCTTTGCAGCTCATCCTTGAGATCTTGCATGCCTCATTGAGCTCATCTCTCATAGAGTTCAACTATAAAATGATACATTGAGGTGGATCAAACCTAAAATCCCTAAATAATTCCAATGCTTAACCACTAAGCTAAGTTATATACTTGTTATATTTCTAACCAAACTAATAATTAAAATCAAAGACCAAATTAAAATTACTTTCTCACTTCGTTTGAAATAAAAAACTATTAAATACTATTTATTTTTATTAAATTAATGTTAAATCATTCTAAAAATTAAATTTATAATATTTACTTAGGGATATAATATAAGTTTTAAATTATTTGAAAATCGTGAAAATTTGAATCCCTCGGTGCAATTTAGAATGAAGGTCAGAATTTGAGAATGAACTCAGAAATTTCAAAATTTTGTAGATCAATTTAGAATGCGGATCATTGTTTAGGGGTGAAATTGGAACGTTCAAAAGTTTGAAGACCAATCTAGAACTAGAGTCATAGTTTGAGGATGGAATTGGAATATTTAAAAGTTTAGAGGCCAATTTAGAATGGGGGTCATAATTTGGGGATGTGTGGTACAATTAACTAAAAATCATGTGAACATCGTTGTTAGTTTTTTAACTGTCGGTGACTAAAAAAATATAACATTAGAGATGATTTTTCTAATAAAATAACTTAATGACCAAAAAAGAAAAACGGTAATAGTTTAGTGACTAATAGTGTAGTTTACCCTAATTTTATAATAATGTTTATTTCATATTTGCACGAACATAATCCACAATTTCAATTAGAATCTCAAAACCCTCATCCCAGCAAGTTGTTCGATAACTCAGTCAGCATCTCCTTCCACTTGAAATCCAATAATTTACCCAGGCTCCAGAGTTTCCCTCAGAACGATTCTCTTTCACCTCATCACGATGGTTGAAATGTTTATAGGCATGTGCAATTTATTAAAACGATGTCTTTTAATTTATAATCTCAAAGATATATAAAATTTCTTTTAAAAATATATTTTTATCTCAGTAAAAAATATATTATGGGACCTCTTTAAAGTTATTTTAAATTTTTTTCTTGTAATTTATTAAAGGGTAAAATAAACCATTCATCACTTAGCTATCTTTTCACTCATATTTTGGTCACTCAACTTTCAAACTTTTTAACTTACTAACTAAACTTTCGAATTGCTCTTATTTTAGTCACTCTCAATTATTTTATTATTATTTTCAAATTTATTAATATTATTAAATATAAAATAATTTAAAATAAATAATAAAATATATATTTTATTATTATTAAATTTAAAAATTTGAAGAAAAAAATCACCACCACTGTTGGGTCTCAGAATTGAGGACCGTTTGATCCCAAATTGCATCGGTAAACTTGTTTTGACACACTGAGTCTGAATCTAGTATTTGTTTCACTGGAAAATGCCCCGAACCCCGAAAATCTCGTTTGAAACTTTTCGGTTTCCTAACTTTCGATCTCTTTGTTGTGAACTTCAGAGTACTTTCCGGCAAAATGAAGGTTGGATTCGAACTTAGGGCCGAGACGAAGCGACCGATGAAATTTGGGATTGAACGGACACCATCTACGATCGTCGATGGTGGCGTCCGACGACGACAAATGGTGGCCGATGAATAGTTTGGCTTAATTTTATATTTTGAATTATTTTTATATTAAATAATAAAAAAATGCTAAAAGATTCAAAAATAATAATAAATAATCAAGAGTGACCAAAATAAGATAAATTCAAAAGTTCAGTTAGTAAATTAAAAAGTTTGAAAGTTGAGTGACCAAAATAAGAGTGAGAAGATAGTTGAGTGATAATTTGTGTATTTACCCTTTATTAAATCAAAATATTTTGTTTCTCGCCTATAAATATTTTTAATTCAACTCATTTGGGGCCCTCTTTTCTTAGGGCCTGTGCGGTCGCTCATCTTGCACATGTCCAAAATCCCACACTGACTTCGTGCACAAGCACAAGCCTTAAATTCCTCTCTCGTATTAAAACTCGGTTTAACGATAGATTTTTGGGTAAAGTACACAAATAGCCACTAAACTCCTAAAATATATAATATGGTCATCAAACTTTCAAAAGTTACATAATGAGCATTAAACATTAGTTTTTGTTACGAAATGGTCACTAAGCCCTTAAATGGGTGGCGTGACAGTTACAAAAATTTGTATAGTAGCACATTTAACCCTTCATGTTTACAAATTTAATCAATTTAATCCTAACTCGAAAAAATTCATTAATTTTAACCATTTATTATTTATACATTCTTTCAAATTGGTCATATTTTTAATTAGAAATAATTTAATAATTTATTATTAATGGGTGGGGGAGAAATATACTCCGTTCTCATGGGTAGGGGTCAAACTCTACCTCATGATTAATGGATGAGGTAAGCAACCATTGCACCGCAACTCGTGGTTGGTGTAGTTTACCCTTCTTAATATAATGCTTTTGGCTTGGAAAAGCTAGAGAGAATTAATTACATATTTGGTACTTTAACTACCTTGACCATAGAAAATATGGGAAATATTGAAACAAGAAAAAAAATCATTAACATGAAATACAATTTACTTAAACTCAATGATCCAGACAAAACTGCCCCAATGGTTGCCACAAGCATTAGTAGAAAATTGGTTTTACAACTAACATTCTCACTGCAGGTCATATATCATCAGGGATTTTCGATAACCTCTCTAGATTGCAAGTACTGGACTTACATCAGAACCGGATTTTTGGTAAAATTCCAAGTAGCATATCCAAATGCAAAGAGTTGACATCTATTTTAATTTAATCGTCACTTTAATCCGGAAAGTTTAATATTAATAAAGCGGTAATTATTAAAGTACTAATTTTGGGCGGCGTGGGGTGCTAATCCTTCCCCATCCGTAACTGACTCCCGAACCCGACATTTTGAAATCTCTGGTTTTTACGGTGTCCGGTCCACCTTGAGTGGCCGGTGGCGACACCATTTTTAAATAAAACACGGGTTTTATAAAAATCCCGCGGAAGACATTATTTTCAAAATAAAGCTAAAAAACATAAAAACACATTTTTTAGCGAGAGGGATATCGCTACAGATGGCGACTCCGCTGGGGACATTTTTGTTTTCAAAAATAAAAGAGAGTCGATCTTTTTAAATAATTATCGCTTTACTAATATTGGAAATTCCGGATTAAAGTGACTATTAAAGTAACATTCAGTTATAATTGCGCGTTTATTTTAACGCATTTAAAATTTGGCATATAAACCCGTCCTTTTAAGTGGGGGAAAACGCTAATGCTTTCGTGAGGATATCGTTCCTCCGTGTAGGCCTAGCAAGAACCTTCGGGGCTCGAGTACCTTATGCTTTCGTAAGGATATCGTTCATTCGTGCAGGCATAAGCGAATGGGTCCCCCTGAATTGAACCCAGTTGAAAGGAGCCTATAATGGGTGATGATCGGGGGCCTTGCTACTCTTAGTAGAGGACAACAAGGACAATTCGGGTACCTCCTAGCACCAAAACTGCATGTAGAGAACATATAGAAACCCACTCTTTTAGAGCCATGCGGATAACCTAGGTGTTTTAGACGGGATGTAAATAGGGTTGTTTTGTTTGTTTACCTTATCTAAATTGTTCTTCTATTTATGTGTTATTGATCTTATCCGGTACTAACTCGTTTTCTTTTTTGTTTTACCCTTTTTTGCATACATCATTGCATTTGCATTACATTGGGGTGTTGGTTCAAGTGGTTTACCCGATCAGAAATCTTTCATTTTTACCCTAATTTCAAATTGACCCATTTTTGTGATCACATCATATCTGCTCATTTTGGCATTCACTGCATGGCATATCATAACGCTTTAATTTTTTGCATTTTACCAGCATGAAATGCTGATTCACGGCTGGTTCTCAATTTGAAAAATTATCATTGGGAAAAAATCTAGAGTGCTAGATTTACATGCATACATTTTGAAAATTTTAAAGTCGGTCATCGGGTTGCCGCCCCATTAAATACAACGAGGTTGGTCGATCTAGCACCTTACAGAGCCTCTTACAAGAGCCTGATCTTGGGGCATGTCCAAAAGCACCCCCACATCTTTTACAAACATTATGCCTCTAACAAGGCCTCAGTCTGGGGGCATTTTTTGCCAAGGTCCAGCCTTCATTGCCAAGTCAAACCCTTGCACCCCTGAAATGTCTACATCGATCACAGTCTGCAAAATTGCACCCAATCCAAAAAATAATGAGCTGTCATGAACCAACACAATTTATAAACCCAACTTAGGGGGAAACAAAATGTGCACCAGAGTTTCAAATTTGCTACAAGAGCAGTTTCAGACAATGGCACAGAACGAACAAAATGTTGGGGCATGCACCTAGATGGATGATCGAACCCAAGAAGAGGTTAGGCACCGTCACACGCAAAAGATCAAGATCCTGATAGGACCAGTGAGGAGTCAGGGCATCCCATTGAGGACAAAAAATCATATCACATTCATGCATTTAGTTGCATTCATCATTCAACCATTTTTGCATACGTCATACATTTAGATTAAGTGCATACACCAAAGTCACCATGCATTTAAGATAGACACATGCATTAAGACATAAAATTAGATACATTCATGCAATCTTGCTTGTACATAACAGGTCTACGGAAAAGATCGAGTACCCTCAACATGGGGGCAACAACACAACTGTCAACCTCTAGCCATGAAGAAGGCCAAACACGAAGAAGATGCTGAAACACCCAAAATAAAAGGTATCATCGACAAAATCTTTGACAATTACTAACCAATGTTTTTTTCTTTTGTAGGATTTTATTCCTCCGACGATGGTGTGACGGACGTCAACATTCTCTCGATTTCTACTTCTGCCAACAAAAATTCTTTTCAGATCATGCCCTCTGTCGATAGAGAAGCCGAGCAAATTTTTCAAAAAAATTATCTGGTTGACAATGGCACAGCAATCCAAATCATGCCTCCGTCAGTGGTGGTACGCCAACCTATCCAGATCTTGCCTCTGTCGGTGGTGTTGCAAATCAAATTTCCATTCGGCCCTACCTCTCCGTCGGTGGTGTAGCGGGTCTCACATTTTGCTGATCTAGTCTCTCCGTCAGTGATGTAGCAGATCAAATCCTCTTCAGGTCTTACCTCTTCAACGATGTTGCAGCTAGAACAAACTTTTCCTTGGAATTTGTTTTCAGTTGCAAGAAAAAGATCAAAAAATCAAGAAAAATAAAAAAAGAAGAAAAATGAAGAAGAAAAAAATAAATAATAGAAAAAAAATCAAAAAAGAAAAAAAGAAAAAAGAAGAAGAAAAGAAAAAGGGAAAAATCAAAGAATCCAAAAAAAAAGAAAAAAATAAAATCAAAATGGAAATCAAGTTGTTATCATTTGTCGGTCTTGCTCCTCCGTTGATGGTATAGTAAGATCTGTGAGATCCGATCTTACCCCTCCGTTGATGGTGTGGATAGATCCAACTGTATAAATTTAAGGTTCGGCCTCTTCGTCGGTGTTGCAGCTGAACCAAATTTGCCAAAGTCTGATCATGCCTCTTCATCAGAGTTGTAGCTTGATCGAAAAAAGGGGAAATCAACTATCTGATCCTGCCTCTTCGTCGGTGTCGTAGCTGGATCAAATCTTCAGACCTTGCCTCTTCGTTGGTGTTGTATCTTGGTCAAATTTAAATTCCGGTTCTGCCTCCTAGTCAGTGTTGTAGCTGAACCAAATTCACTAACTTCCGGTCTTGCCTCTTCGTCGGTGTTGTAGCTAGACCAAATTCACTGACTTTTGATCCTGCCTCTTCGTCGGTGTTGTAGCTGGATCAACATTACTAACTTTAGACCATGCCTCTTCGTCGGTGTTGTAGCTTGGTCAAAATTTACTAATTTTCAAATTTTATCAATGTTGTTTCTTGAAAAAATGAAGAAAAAGCAAGAAAAGAGAAAAAATGAAAAAGCAATAATGAAATTCAAAAAAAGAGAAAAAAAAAGAAAAAGAGAAAAAAGAATGAAAAAGAAAAAGGAGAAAAAAGAAAAAAGGGAGAAAAACGGAAATGAAAAAGAAAAAAGAAAAGAAAGAAAGAAAGAAAGAAAGAAAATCAAAAAGAGCTTTCAACCCTCCGATCCTTCCTATTCGTCGGTGTCGTAGCTGGATCAAATCTTCAGACCTTGCCTCTTCGTCGGTGTTGTAGCTTGGTCAAATTTAACTTCCGGTTCTGCCTCCTCGTCGGTGTTGTAGCTGAACCTAATTCACTAACTTCCGGTCTTGCCTCTTCGTCGGTGTTGTAGCTAGACCAAATTCACTAACTCTTGATCTTGCCTTTTCGTCGGTGTCGTAGCTGGATCAACATTACTAACTTTGGACCATGCCTCTTCGTCGATGTTGTAGCTTGGTCAAAATTTACCAACTTTCAAGTTTTATCAATGTTGTATCTAAAAAAAGATTTCTAAAAAAAGGGCAAAAATGGTCGATGTTGTAGCTTGGTCAAAATTTACCAACTTTCAAGTTTTATCAATGTTGTATCTAAAAAAAGATTTCTAAAAAAAGGGCAAAAATGAAATTCAAAAAAGAGAAAAAAAAGAAAAAAAGAAAAAAAGAAAAAGAAAATGAGCAAAATGAAAAAGTAGAAAAGAAAAAGAGAAAAGGAAGAAGTTGTCAGTTTTCTGGACTTGTCTCTTCGTCAGAGTTATAGCTGGATCAGAACTTTCATCCATCGGTCTTGCCTCCTCGTCAGTGTTGCGGTTGGATCGAATTTTGTAAACCTGCCTCTTCATCGGTGTTGCAGCTGGGTCGAACTCTCTTTAGGTATTGTCATCGTCAATAACATAGTAAGCCGTACTCATTTTGCTTCCCCAACAAACAACCCCCCATTTTGAAGGTTTTGCTTCCTCCAAGAGTGACAAAGTAGATCCGTCAAGTTTAGAAAGAAGACATGCGCCGAAGAGAAAGAAGATCTACCGAAGAAATAAGACACACGTCAAAAGAAGAGAAGTTCAGCCAGACCGGACAAAAATGGTTATTCTTTTGTCTTTGCTCTATTCCTGTTACACAATAATGAGCAAAGAGGGGCAGCTATAATATCCATTTTCTCTGGGCCCCAAAATTATATCCGGACAATTTACCCTATTCGAACCAAGTTTAAAAATATAGCAAATTCAAAAAAAAACAAAAAAACAAAAAATAAAAAAGGGGGGACAGGAGTGGAGCACAAGGCTCCACGTCACCCCTTACTTTGCCTATAAAAAGGGGCGTGGGGGGGGGGGGCAATTGAAGGCACAAAATGAGCCTGCAATGGAATGCCAAATAAGGGGGCTTAGGCTACCTGCTAGCCAAGGACCGGGGCAGTGTCCTCGGTCCTAACCGGTTCGATCGGGGTCCTATTTTGGATCCGATCTAGTTTTTTTTGGAGAGGCCGTGGTAGATCTCGGTGGGGTTTAGTCGGGGTTCGTCATTCGAGCTCCTAGTTAGGTATATTTTCTTTCCTTTTTATTTGTGTTGTAATTTTTATGATTTAATGAAGCAGTAGTTAATTTAAAATTGTGTTTTTTAGTTTGTATGTTTATTATGTTTTAGATTAGTATTTATTATGTTTTAGATTAATATTTTATTTATGTTAAATTTGTTTTTATTTATGAGTTAGATTAATATTTATGTATGTATGTTTTAGATTAGTATTTTATTTATGTTAGATTTGTTTTTTATTTATGAGTTAGATTAATATTTATGTATGTATGTTTTAGATTAGTATTTTATTTATGTTAGATTTGTTTTTATTTATGTGTTAAATTAATAGTTATGTATGTATGTTTTATATTAGTATTTTATTTATGTTATATTAGTATTTTATTATGTTAGTATTTATTTATATTTTTATCGCAATGTATTTATTTATATTTGCCATATTTTTTTAAGTTTGCATAACGGATATTTATTTTGTCAATGCGGTGCCCTTTTATCCGAGCGTAAATGGGGCAAATATCAGGCATAGTGATAGTGGTTGGGTGTTTATTCTCGGATAACGGGGCCTTTAAAATCTACTCGCACTTATAACCAAATTTTAATTTAATCGTCACTTTAATCCGGAAAGTTTAATAGTAATAAAGCGGTAATTATTAAAGTACCAATTTTGGGCTGTGTGGGGTGCTAATCCTTCCCCATCCGTAAACGACTCTCGAACCTGACATTTTGAAATCTCTGATTTTTACGGTGTCCGGTCCACCTTGAGTGGCCGGTGACGACTCTATTTTTAAATAAAACACGGGTTTTATAAAAATCCCGCGGAAGACATTATTTTCAAAATAAAGCTAAAAAACATAAAAAAGCACCTTTTTAGCGTAAAAGGACATCGCTACAACATCTTTTATCATTGTATAACAACTCTTTGGAGGGAAGTATACCGGTAGAAATCGAAAATTTGACAATGCTTGAATCTTTGCTTCTTGCTTTGAACAGCCTCAATGGTAAACAGTTCTTTTTTATTCCATTTGCTTTTTTATTATTTAATTTCAGTGAATAATTGTTTTAAATATTGATGCATGACTTCAAACAACAACTACAAGAAGAAGAAACATAGTCGGAGTAAATCTTTAATTTTTTTTTTTAATTATTTATGTAAATTGAGCCATGAAGCTATTATTTGAAGTCAAGTTAAGCCAATTTAAAGAAGAACAGAAGATGGTGTGATTAATGGTTCAGTTAACTCGCATGTTGAAGTAAGCCTTGCTATCAATTATGTAAACATTTTTCAACAAAATGGGTCTAAATGATATGAAACAATAGGTTAAAGGTTGGATTGATACAAATCTTCTACATTAATTACATTTCATCATAATTTAAGGCCCTCTTTTTTCATAATGCCAATAAGTTATAATGCATTGGAAGCTTGTCTTCTTCCCTTGACTTACGGAAGAATAATTTTCATGGTAAAATACCAGAAAATTTTGTTGAAGGTTGCAAATTACGAAGTTTTTTAATCAGCAACAACCAAGTAGAAGGGTCACTGCCACAATCTTTGGGTAATTGCAAAAATTTGAAGCTTCTTGACGTTGGAAAAAACAAGTCAAATGACACTTTCCCAATTTGGTTAGGAAATTTGGATCAACTACAAGTTCTTATCTTGAGATCGAATAGATTCTATGGTCAACTGGATAACTTTGATTTTATAGTTTCCTTCACTCGTCTGCACGTTATTGTTCTTTCTTATAATAACTTCAGTGGCTACTTACCTACTAAATTTTTTGAAAATTTGCTTGCCATTAAACAAGGGTATGGAAAGAAAGTTGAAGCAGAGTACATGAAAGATGAATTGGCTGAAGGAGCGTATTATGTGCAAGGTTTGTCTTTTACAATAAAAGGGTTCGAAATAGAGTTTGAATCACTATTGACTAGCTGGATAGTAATTGACTTTTCCAGCAATCAATTCTCGGGAGAAATTCCTAAAATACTTGGTGAGCTTTATTCTCTCATTGTCCTAAACCTCTCTCACGATTGTTTAACGGGTCCTATCCCATTATCATTAGGTGATTTGTCCGAGCTTGAATCGTTAGATCTCTCGTCAAACAAGCTCCAAGGAAGAATTTCAATGGAGTTAAATAATCTTGGATTCTTGGAGGTGTTAAACCTTTCTCAGAATAATCTCGTTTTTCACTAATGATTCCTACATTGGAAACTTGGGTTTGTGCGGGTTGCCATTATCAAAAAGCTGTCATGGTGATGAGGAAACTCCAACAAGATTTGATAGAGATGATGACGATGTGTTGAATTGGAAATTCTCTATACTGATGGGGTATGGATGTGGGTTGGTGTTGGGACTGAGCATGGGATACATTGTATTCACGACTCGACAACCGTTGTGGTTCATTAGAATCTTCGAGAGAGTTCAACACAGATTTGCAAAATGGTACAGAAGCAAACTATTTCGCTGATTCCTTTGCAAAACATGTTGTGCACAGAGCAGAAAACTTCATTGTTTGGTGGTAGGAAGGTATTATTTCTATAGTTGTTTTATATATGTGCTGCTTGGGTGCTCTATTGTATTATGTTTTACAGGGTCGTCTCTCATGCTCTATTGTATTATTTCTCATGGCAGGTAAAAACTCAAATGAAATTGTCAGATTTATCAAGGCCTATTTACAAGAGATTGATGGTTTAAATGTCGAAGAAGAAAATCTATAATTATCTTCGACTATCAGGTGGGAGTCACCGGTGGGTGATGTGTTTAAATGTAATTTTGAAGCTTCATTTTCTCGGAATACAAACAGTTCAATCTCATGTATACTGATTTGAAACGAAGAAGGTTTAGTAATGGTTGCATGCAAATACCTACATGAATTTGTGATGGTCTCGGCCACGACATAAGCCCAAGCGTGTCTCTATACCATTCATTTCATAGAGGAAATGGGATTTAGGAATATTTCTGTGGAAGGAGATTCATTTACTGTAATCAACTTAGTTAATTCCTCTGCTGCTGACAGATTATCAAAGACAGAATGATATGATTTGAGTCTATTACCTTTTCCTTTGTGGCGAGACAAGCAAACACGGCTGTCCATAAGGAGGGTTAGACACATGCCTCGCCAGTGGCGAAATTTGGAATAAAAATTTAAAGATTTAAAAAAAAAATTAAAAATGTGAAGGTTTAACTAAATTTTTTAATAATTTTAAGATATTTAACAAAAAAAGTAAAAAAAAATATAGAGAGAATTTAATTAAAAATATTCAAAATTTTAAAGCTTAATAAGAATTTTTAAAAATCTTAAGGGTGCCAAATTAAAATTTTAAGGACAAAATTCAAATTTTTCAAAATTTTAGGAGGCCATGACCCACTAGTCCCTAAAAGGATACGCCCCTGTGCATCACAACTATACTGGATTGAAGCAGTTCCGACAAGGGTTGAGCAGGCGGTGAAGCGAGACAGGTGGCTGTTAAGCTCGACGCTTTGATTGACGATTCAGGTACTCTGTAGACTGTAATCGGAGAATTACTAAGTTTAGACTTTCATTCTCATAGAATTGAAAATTATGGTCACTAAACTATTTTAAAATTTTCATTAAAGTCATAAAACTTTCAAATGTCAAAATGGTCATTGAGCCACTTACTCGGGTGACATGTTTGTTAAGAAAATTTGTATAATAACACATTTAGCCGCTAGCCGGCGCCGGCGAGCCCCCAAAAAACACCGAAATGAACCTTACTTCAACCTAAACTCGAATCCGAACTTGGATTTGGAGAAAAAACCCCTCTTTGTCCTAGATCTAAGAAAAGAAAAAACGAAAACCGTATATGTTTTTTTTATCGAGACCGAAGGAACATCTTCCCCTTTTAGCCGGCTCACCAGATTAAGGCTTGTTGCCGGTAGAGGAACTGACCACCGAAGGTGAAACCTCACTTTCCTTTTCATTTGTTATTTTTAGAATACATACATGCATGCAACATTCAAGATGGATGGATACCTTTGTATGATCTCTGTAAGTTTTTGAGAAAAGAACGAAAGGATGAGACTTGTTTGTATTTCTGAAAAAGTGGGTTACAACTGAACTGCCTCTTTCGTTTCTTTTTTTGTTACATATATCTCTCTGCCTTTTTGGTTTTTCTTAGACTAGTACATAAGATATCTCTTTTTCTGATCTGATTTTCTGATGCCTTTCTGTGTTTGCGTCTTTGGCATGTCCGGCCATACTTGGTGGTTGGTACGGCCGGCATGGGGAGCGGCGTGGTGGAAGTGACCGTTCGGCTGCACAGACTGGCGCCTCGGGAGGTGAGGCGATTATTATTGCCAGAATCGTTCCTATCCGTTGGATCAGATCTGATCCAACGGCTATGACTGCTCGATGATCGGGTGGCTGAGATGAGGCCTCGGAAATGATGCATTGGTCTGGGATCGCGCCACGTGGCCTGAAGAAGATAGACGGCCTTGCACGTCTCACACGCGCGAGTGGGGAACCCAACAGCCCGCGCGTGGACTTCACGCGGTAGATGGGGCGTCTTTATGCTTCAATCGTGGCCGTTGGATCCAGATATGATCCAAGGGCCCTCGTGCTGCTGCGAAAGATGAAAGAAGGGCATTAGGGTTCCAATATTTGATATGGGTTAGGGTTTCTTAGGATGTGGGCTGGCCGGTTAGGGCCCAATGTAAAAGATTGTGGGTTTGTAAATTATAATAGACTGGATATTAATTTATTATTATATTTTTTGGGTTTATGACACTTTATCTGTTTATAATAGTAATAATAATATTAATAATAATAATTAATATGTATATATACACGCATATAAACGTACACGTACATGGACACATACACATACATGCTTACGTGCACACATATACAATTCATGCAATACTCTTTCGTATACGTAATAATGACTTTAATAATACACTCATGCAAACATATATACAAATATTAATATATTACACATTTTAATTAATATCATATACAATCCTACATACATGCACAATCACACACATAATCAACATGAATATCCACACATATAGATATTACGCATGCATTAATCACATGTACACACATACATATATGTAAACACGTGACAATATTAACCAATTACATTATTATTACGGCACAATATTAACAAACTCAGATAAAAATGAGTGATTACAGTTGCCCCTCTTTGCTTGTTCTTGTAGAACAAAGCAAAGATCATAAGCACTCATTTTTATCTGACTTCCCTTTTGTAGCTTTGGAGTCACGTGTTCTTCTGAAACTTTCCGTTCTTTCTTAGTTGAATCTTTAGGCTTATAAGCTCTTCCTATATAGAACTTCGTCACCTTCCGATCTTGGAGCTATAGGCCATTTCTATATAGAACCCTTCACTCTGAAGCCTCGAGTTATGAGTCTCTCCTATATAGAACTTTTCACTCCGAGATAGTAAAGCTTGGAGTCCTTCCTATATAGAACTATTCGCCTTCAACACTCGTTTCTCCTATATAAAACCTTCTGCGTCACAGACGGATTCTTTCGACTGTGAGTTCTTCCTATATAGAACTGTTAGTCTTCAAACCCTGGAGCTGCAAGTCCTTCCTATATAGAACTCTTAGCTTCTGAAATCTCAGAGTTACATGTTCTTCCTATATAGAACCTTTCACTCTAAGACAGTAAAGCTCGGAGCCCTTCTTATATAAGACTCTTCACTTTCAAACACAACAGGTTTTCCTATATAACCTTGTGTGTCATGGGTGAATTCCTTCGACTGGGAGCTCTTCCTATATAGAACTGCTAGTTTTCACCCTGGAGTTGTAAGTCTTTTCTATATAAAACTTTCAACTTCTGAAATCTTGGAGCTACGGATTCTTCCTATATAGAATCTTTTACTCTAAGACAGTGAAGCTCGGAGCCCTTCCTATATAATACTCTTCGCTTTCAGACACAACAGGTTTTCCTATATAACCTTGTGTGTCTTGGGTGAATCCCTTCGGCTGGGAGTTCTTTCTATATAGAACTGCTAGTCTTCACCCTGGAGCTGTAAGTCCTTCCTATATAAAACTTTCAGCTTCTGAAATCTTGGAGCTACGGATTCTTCCTATATAGAATCTTCTACTCTATGGGCGCTTGGAAACATAGGCCTTTTGTATGTATAACCTTCATCTTCACATTTGGGATTTACACCATGATGGCTACCGATGTCTCTTTGAATCCATAGATAACTGTCTAAGATAAAACAAAATGCTTATGACAAATGAATTGTCATGCTCCTAATTCTAGTGATGTCTAACTATTCATGGTGCATGAGTGTCAATATCTTGGTGGGCCTGCTTTAGTCCTCAGTTGATCTTGTCTTCACGTTGTTCATTTTCTCCCTTTTTAGCGGCGATACCTCATTTCACTGTCGGGTTCAACCATTCCAACCTTTCCTTTTCTCAATTTCTGACTTGGGATTCTAAAGTGCCCTTTCGGGTGTTCGCTTTAGAGATTTTTTTTTCGAGGGGTGCCCTTCTGGGTTTTCACCTGGGAGATCTCTCTTGTTATATCGCATGCTTTCTTTGAACAAGCAGGGCGTACGCCATTGGTCATCCTACCATGTTGCTTGAAGCCTTCTGCCTTTCCTATCAATGGTCGTTATGTGGGGAGTTAAAGGGTAAAATTAACATCGTCTTCTAATCACCTGCATCTTTAAGGTTAGATCACAGTAATGCTCAAAAATCTCTTGCTTACCCTAAGCCTATGTTAGCTTATTTGCCTGAAATTAACAAGAAGACAAGGAATGGAAGCTCAAAAATACGATTTTATTACGATTAAGGGTTTGGGATACTTTGAGAGAGTTATGACACATATGAGGAAGAAGAAAAGCTAAATATGAAACACAAGATCCCTCATTATCTTTGGTATGAATGATACATGATCCTGTCAACCGGCGTAGAATCTTTTGCCTGAAGCTCCCTCTTCACAGTGTTTATGGGGATGAACCTTCTCTTCGGATATCCAACCTTTCAATTTATCCGAGCTGCCCTTTACAGGTTTTCAACTTGGGTTATCCCTTTGCTTCAAGATGCCCCATTTCGGGTTTTCGCCCTGAGCTCTCCATTTTTGTTCTTTTCTTCTTTTTCTTTTTCTTTTTCTTTTCTCTTTTTTTCTTTTTTTTCAAAGATAGTATTTCTTAACAGCATCAGAATTTACAGGGTTTTTCAGCTCGTCTCCATCCATTTCTGTTAGGATTAGGGCTCCTCCTAAGAAGGCCTTTTTACCACGTACGGCCCTTCCCAGTTGGGCATCCACTTTCTTCGAGAATCTTTCTGAATTGGGAGGATTTTCTTGAGCACCAGATCCCCCTCTCTGAATTCTCTTGGGCTCACCTTTTTGTTGTATGCCTGCATCATCCGCTTTTGGTACATCTGACCATGACAAATGGCCTTTAGTCTCTTTTCATCAATGAGATTTAGCTGGTCGAGTCTGGCCTGCACCCATTCGGCTTCTTCCAATTTTACTTCATTTAAGACCCGGAAAGACGATATCTCTACCTCGATGGGGAGTACTGCTTCGATACCATACACCAAGGAGTAGGGTGTTGCCCCCGTTGATGTGCGAACGGACGTCCTATAGGCGAAAAGGGCAAATGGCAACTTCTCATGCCAATCCCCGTAGGTATCCGTCGTCTTTGCTATGATCTTCTTTATGTTCTTGTTTGCTGCTTCCACTGCCCCATTCATTTTAGGACGATAGATTGTGGAATTATGGTGTGTTATCTTGAATTGAGTGCACACGTCCGTCATCATTTTGTTATTCAGATTGGAAGCGTTGTCGGTGATGACCCTTTCTGGCAATCCGTATTGACAAATAATCTCTTTCTTTAAGAACTTACATACTGTAGTCCTTGTGATGTTGGCGTAAGACGCTGCCTCTACCCATTTAGTGAAATAGTCTATGGCGACCAAAATGAAACGGTGTCCATTGGAAGCTTTCGGATGAATCTTACCGATGACGTCCATACCCCACGCTGCAAAAGGCCACGGAGAATTCATGGTGTGTAAAGACGGTGGGGGTGCGTGAATCTTGTCAGCGTAAATTTGGCATTTGTGGCATTTCCTGGCGTAATCAATACAATCTCCCTCCATGGTCAACCAGAAATAGCCATATCTCATAGTTTTCCGGGCTATAGACAGCCCGTTGGCGTGCGTTCCACAGAGCCTATCATGTACCTCGGCTAAAATCTCCTTCACCTCCCGGGCATCCACACATCTCAGCAATGTCTGATCATGACTTCTCTTATATAGGATCTCCCCATCTAGGACATATCTTGTTGCCATTTTTCTGAGTGTTTTTCTGTCATTGTCATTTACCCCTTCTGGATACTTTCGAAGCTTGACATATTGCAAGATGTCATAGTACCATGGGTTTCCATCAATCTCTTCTTGTACATTACAACAATGACCAGGCCTTTCAAACGTCTGTATCTCAATGGGCTTCATTTCTGCCCCAGTGTTTGTTTTGAACATGGATGTCAGGGTCGCTAAGGCGTCTGCCATCTAATTTTCTTCTCGGGGAAGGTAATTGAAGCTGACCCTTTCGAACTCTTTGGTGAGCTCTTGAATCAATTCATAATATTTGACCAACTTCGGGTCCTTGGTTTCTCATTCCCCACGCAATTGGTAAATTACTAAGGATGAATCTCCGAATACTCGAAGTTCCTTAACCTTTCTTTCAATAGCTGAGTTTAGTCCCATAATGCAAGCTTCGTATTCGGCTATATTGTTGGTACAGAAGAATTCTAATCTGCTGGTGAAGGGATAATAGACATCCTCAGGAGAAATTAGCACGGCTCATATCTCATGTCCGAGGGCATTAGAGGCTCCATCGAAGTAAAGCTTCCATGATTTATCATCTGAAACCTCTTCGTCGGTTGTAATGCACATCAAGTCTTCATCTGGGAAATTAAAAAGTCCAATGCCTCATAGTCGTCCGAAGCGCGACTAGCTAGGAAATCTGCTACGGTACTCCCCTTTACGGCTTTCTGGCTCACGTATACAATATCGAATTCGGATTAGAGCATCTGCCATCAGGCCATCCTTCATGTTAGTGCTGGCGCTTCCATTAAGAACTTCAATGGGTCTAGCTTGGATATCAACCAAGTATTATGGTACAGCATATACTGCCTAAGCCGCTTGGTAGCCCAAACTAGAGCACAACACAGCTTCTGCACTGGCGGGTACCGCGTTTCGTAATCATTGAATTTCCTACTTAGGTAATAGATGGCTTGCTCCCTTTTT
The DNA here is from genome assembly GCA_019671005.1 of Hibiscus mutabilis. NCBI lineage: Eukaryota > Viridiplantae > Streptophyta > Magnoliopsida > Malvales > Malvaceae > Hibiscus > Hibiscus mutabilis. The sequence continues at coordinate 5,149,923 of CM033735.1, read as the reverse complement.
CTTGACTCATCGTGTTGCCCCAATACGCATCCCATTGAATTCTCAAAGACTGTCAGGTAGAGAATTAATGGTCGATCTGGTACTGGTGCGACTAAAATCGGAGCATTTGTCAGGTACTTTTTGATCTTTTCTAGGGCTCTTTGACATTCCTCATCCCACACACCTGGATTATTCTTCCTAAGAAGTCTGAAGACCAGGTCACATCGGTCGGTTAATTGGGAAATAAAACGAGAAATATAATTCAACCTCCCCAGGAAGCCGCGAACTTCCTTCTGAGTGTGGGGTGGTGAGAGATCCTGAATGGCCTTCACTTTATTCGGATCGATCTCAATCCATCTTCTGCTTACCACGAACCCTAGGAGTTTTCCAGAGGTAACAACGAAGGTACACTTGGCAGGATTGAGCCTCAGCTGGTACTTCTGTAGTCTTTGGAATAGTTTTCTCAAGTTCTGTAGGTGTTCCTCCTCTGTTCGGGATTTGGCAATCATGTCGTCCACGTATACTTCTATTTCTTTGTGCATCATGTCATGGAAAAGAGTCACCATTGCTCTTTGGTATGTTGCCCCTGCGTTCTTTAGCCCAAACGGCATCACCCGATAACAAAAAGTGCCTCACATGGTTATGAACGTAGTTTTCTCCATGAATGAAAACCATGAGTGCCCTAGAGTGTTGTCAACCAGCCGTCCATGAATGAAAACCATGAGTGCCCTACAGTGTTGTCAACCAGCGTATCAATATGTGGTAAGGGGAAGTTGTCTTTAGGGCTGGCTCGGTTTAGATCCCTATAATCTACACACATACGAACTTTCTCGTCCTTCTTTGGTACTGGTACAATGTTTGCAACCCATTTGGGGTAGTTGGCTACCTCCAAGAAACCAACATCAAATTGTTTTTTTACTTCTTCTCGGATCTTTAACAACATATATGGTCTCATTCTCCGAAGTTTTTGTTGTATTGGTTTGCACTCCGATTTTGTTGGTAATTTGTGCACCACTATGTCGGTATTCAACCCTGGCATATCTTGATAAGTCCAGGCGAAAACATCCTTGAATTCCTGAAGTAGGGTTATCAGTTCGTGCTTGGTTTTTGAGGAAATCGTCGTTCCTACTTTTACTTCTTTTCTCTCTTCTTTAGTCCCCAAGTTTACAACTTCTGTTTCTTCTTGGTGGGGCATGATCTGCCTTTCTTCGTTGGCCACCATTCTCTTCAACTCTTCCGGGACCTGAACTTCTATCTCATCATCTTCTTCCTCAATTCCCTCTGAGACCTCAGGGCATTCAAAATTCACTCCAGGATTGGATCCGGTATCATTCATATAGTCAATCATGAGCGACCTGCATTAAATGAGAATGAATTGTATTGGGAAGAAGATGGCTTTATATGAAGGGAATGAACATGAAGAATGCATGAATGAAATAACTGAAATTCTGGTCATTCAGGAAAGTGGGGATATTTTCATTTCAACAAAAAGTTAACATAGGTGCCCTATACAAAAGATCCCCATTGTTTACGGGCAAAAACAAAAGGTTGATTCGGAGCATTACTCTGGTCTATTCCTAAAAACCACGGGTAGATCAATGCAGCTCCAGTTATCAAGTGTTTCCTCGGGACTGCAGGGGCGGATGCTGATCAATATCTTGCTACCTTGGTCCTTTCCAGCTATCATGTTGATGTACATCCCTTCAAGTGATTCATTGAATATTTCCTCCTGGTTGAGTACGTCATTTTCCTTGATTGCCTTTTCAACTTCTTGACCTGGCTGGTAGAATCCTCCGGAGACAAAAGTGGTTTTCAAACTAGGAAAAGACATTGGTCTCCACGGAATGTCTTCTCCTTTAAATCTGGCTTTTCTTTGCTCTTCTTTTCTCTTGTATTCTTCTTTTCTTTGTTGGACACTTGGTTTGTAACCCAGCCCAAAACGATCTTTCTTGGTTATCATACTTTTGGCTCTCAGGTTTCCTTGTAATTTCTTCCCCAACCCCTTTCATACTTTGGCTCATCGGCCCAAAGTTTCTGCGACGGTCATCTTGGTACAATTAGATAACCTGGGATAGGGGATCCAACTTCCCTCCGAAACGAACGTGGCATTCACTAGTTCTAATGCTCGGAATGAGCATTCTGCAGCATCTTTGTCATTTTGAATATAGGGGGCGTCCGATGTCACTGAAGCAACAATTTCTTGCTCAGCCTCTACTGTGACCAATTTGCCTTCGACTACAAATTTTAATTTCTGATGCAATGATGAGGGGACAACTCCCACGGAGTGTATCCATGGCCTTCCCAATAAGCAGCTGTAAGATGGTTTTATGTCTATTACCACAAAATCAATCACATACTCAGTCGGTCCAATCAATAGAGGCACTTCGATTTTTCCCATTGTTCCCCTCTGTGTACCGTCAAATGCTCTTACTGAATTGTGGCAGGGCTTTAGGTGAGAACCATCTATTGGTAGTTTCTGTAGGGTCACCATAGGCAGGACGTTCAATGCTGACCCGTTGTCAATCAGTACGCCAGGTACTACATACCCTTTGCAGTGAGTTATGATGTTAAGGGCTTTGGTGGACCCCATTCCTCCCTCGGGGATCTCATCATCACTGAATGTTATATGACTATAGGCAGTGATATGCCCCACTATCCTGTCCAGATTCGTCACAGAAATATCATGGGGCACAAAAGTTTGATTTAGTACTTTTAATAGTGTCTCCCGGTGCTTTTCTGAACTCAAGAGTAATTCCAGTACTGTGATCCTAGTCGGTTGCTTTCGTAGTTGTTCCACTACGTTGTATTCGCTATGTCTCAAGAACTTCAGAAATTCTTTGGCCTGGGCCTCAGTTACCGGCTCATTCATCTTTGGAGGAGGTTCTTCTCCAAATATCTGCGTGGGGCTAACTGCTGTATTCTTTCCCCTATCTGCTTCAGCTATTCTCAAAGCCTCAGAGGAATAACATCTGCCGCTCCTTCTAAAATGGCCCGCCTCACCAACATTTACATCGTTATGGCTTTGTTGGTCTTTTAGCGTAGGCTCTTTTACCTGACCATGTTCTAGTTTTTCTGGCGTGGTCACATTTATAGCATAATTCCAGGGGGTTTGCCGCATATCCTTGAATGGGAACGGGGATGGTGCTGAAATGATGATCTTGGTACTTATCTTGTTGGTTTCTCCTTGGGAGACACCTGCATTCCCTGGCCTGGGAGAGATGATAAAAGGTCTATCCTTCCCGTATTTAGATTTGGGGTTATCCGTCATATGTACGTCCGACCCCTTCTTTCCCATGGGCTCTTCGAGGAATTATATTTGCTTTTCATTCATCAATTGTTGTACCAATCTCTTGAACTCATCGCACTCTTGGATGTCATGCCCTTCATTCTGGTGGAATTCGCAATACACTCCACAACCCTTCTGCCTTATTATCATGCCTTTGTCGATCACACGGGCCATGCATAACTGTTGAAATACCCACCATAAAGGAGATTTGATTTCTGACACATCATCCTTAATCCTCCTGGTAAAGTATTCTTCAATGACATTTACTCCTCTGCTCTCATGATTAGGTAGCGGGTTAGTAGCTACACTTGGTTCTTCAAACTTCAATATCCCATAATCGATTAAATTCTGCACAAGTTTTTTGAAGGCAAGGCAGTTTTCGGTGGAATGTCCAGGGGCACCACCGTGATAGTCGCAATGCGAGTTCGGATTATACCAAGAAGGGAAGGGCGGCTTGAAAGGAGTAACGATGTATGGACGGACCAGGTTCGCTTCATACAACTGAGAATAAAGCTCTGAGTACGAAACAGGTAGGGGAGTGAAAGTTTTCCTCTCTTTCTCTTTTCTGGAGATTCTCTCCTCTCTTTGATTCGAGTTTTGTGTTTTTCCCACAGGTGCTTGTGGCTGTGAGACTGTGAAGTTCTTCGGGGTGGTGTAAGTGCTGGTGGCGTTTACTTCATTCCTCTTGCTATATTTCTGAGACCCTTCCCCGCTATCAATTCTACCACTCTTAATTGCTAATTCAAGGGACTCCCTAGTCCTGATTAAGTCAGCAAAACACTGTGTTGTGTTATTAATGAGGCGATCAAAGAGTTCCCCTTTCAAAGTATTAACAAATAACGGCGTAATTTCATGTTCAGGGAGGGGTGGCTGAATTTGGGCGGCCACTTCCCGCCACCTTTGAGCGTATTGCCGTAGACTTTCGTTGGACTTCTGCCCCATATTTTCCAACATAATTCTACTGGGGGTCATATCTGTTACGTGCTTATATTGCTCAATGAATGCTCTCGACAGATCTTTCCATGTCTTAACATTTGCCTTACTCAACTGGGTGTACCACCGTAATGCCGCTCCAGTTGGGCTGTCCTGGAAACAGTGGATCAGTAGTTTTTCGTCCTTAAGGTAGGCCGCCATCTTTCGACAGTACATTGTTATGTGCGCGGAAGGACACGTGGTTCCATCGTATTTGTCGAACTCTGGTGTTTTAAATTTTGGCGGTAGGACAAGATCGGACACCAGACTTAAGTCGCTAGCGTCATTTCCTGACTCTTCCATAGATTGTAACATTTTAAACTTTTCCTTCATGAGGTGAAACCTCTCCTCCCACTTTTTCTCTACCTCTGTCCTGATCCTTTCGACCATATTCAGGTCTGGCACCTCCTCTTCATAAGGTGCTTCAGTGTCGAGGGGTTGAGTTTCAGGTGCCCCTATCTGAAGACTAGCTGTCATTCCAGCAGGGTCGATATACATCTTTCTAGCCAGATTTGGTGCAGCTGGTTGAACCTTATAGTGAGCTGGGGTACCCTCTGGCTCTTGAATGGTTTCTCCTTCCACTCTTTTTCCAAGGCTTTTAGCCAACAGTACGGTTATGTCGGATACTATCGATGCTTATGACTGAGCAATCTGGTCACTGAGGCTTCTTTGAGCCTCTTCAAGCCTTGCCTCGAGCTTTTTTTGCCCTTTTTCTAGACTAATTATCATGTCTTCCATGAGCTTGCTTTGTAATCGGGTAAGATATGGATGATGAATGATTGCGGGTTAACTACACACACTGCCACAATATTCATAACATTAATATGGTTGCAAGAAAATAAATGCATGTATAATGATGCGAATGTCATGATGCAATGAAAGAATGTATGCAGATAAGGTACTGATTCCGCTGGTAATCACCCTTTTGAACTACTTCCACGGGAATTAAAGGGTCTAGATTACAACAGAGTTCGTATTACAAAATAAAGATTCCTAATACAAAAGATCTAATTACAACACAGAGTCCTATAGATAAGCTCTAGCTCTATCTCCTAATCTTTCAATTGCTTGGAGCAACTTGATGAACCTGGGAGCTTCTTCCATTTCTGGGACTATGAAAGGTCGGAGTGTTTCAGCCTCGATGGCCAAATCATTCACATGCCTGGTGACTCGTTGTATGTCCACCATCAGGTTTGCGTAATATTGGTCCCTATCTTGTACCATCCGGGCAGCGTCACGCAGTCTCCTTTGCCAATAGGTGTCCCATCCGGCTGCAGCCTCCTCGAACACACTAATTCTTTCCTTGTAACCCTCAACAGTTGCTTCGAGGGACTTAATTCGTGCTCGTAACACGCCTACTTCGCGCTCTCTTTCTTGTAGCTCAACGAAGCAATTTCTCTGGCAGTACGTTCGAATGGAGTGTTCAACTTCCGCCACCTTTCCTTTTAATTCGCCATTCTGACTTTGGCTTTGCTCCAGATTTTGAATAGTGTCATCGTACAACTTTTGCATCTCTAACAGTCTATTCTGGCTACTCATGGATTTTCTTTTCCATACGGCGGCGTTTTCTCTCTCATGATGGACAGCTTGTTTTCCCTTGTTGATTTCTTGCCTGAGTCTTTTCTTTTCTTGGTCAATGGCCTTCTTGGAGGACCGTTTTTCTTCCTCCATAGCCGACCGACAGCTTTCTATCTCCTTCTTGATCGCTCTCTTGCTGATTTCTCGTTCTTCTTCCACCAAACGGATACCATTCATTCTTTCTTTTTCCACAGCTATGAATTGACTTCGGCCGGCCTTCTGTATTTTTGATAAAGAGCGTTCTTGTCGCTCAAATCTGCATTTAACTTCTTCAACTGCCTAATGATCCCGTCCCGTTCGTCAACCTCTAAGCTTGCCTTATAGAGCTCGCTCGCATGTTGAGTCTGTTGGATGTCCATTTTCCTTTTAATTTCTTCGAGTTCATTCCGTAAGATGTCAGTTTCAGACGGTACCACCCTTGTAAGCTCCTCGAGTGACACTGCTGGTCCTTGATCAGATTCAAGAATCACATTATTAACCCTCAAACGTCTCCAAAGATCATAGTCTGGGGTAGTCATATGCTCGGTGTCTCCTTTCACCCTGATCCGGTAACAATGGTCCCAGGCCCTCATGATGGTCTGAATTTTTCCTTTGAATTCCCCTTTGAAAAAAAATTCAGTTTGGCTTAACCCGGCGGTATTGGGAATGAACTGTCGTGATCCGAACTGTCGAGACACTAAAAGTGGAGCACAGGTGATCCCTCCGTGCAATCCCAACATCATCAGCCAGTTGAAATCACCACAACTGTATAGAAAGTAATTAACTTTACCGAGCCATTGGACCCTCCATGCTATGTCTTCGTCTTGAATGTTCCTGAAGAAACTAGTCCACATTTTTGTTTTCAAGTCCTCTCGCCATTCTTTTGCTAAGTACTCATGTAAAGGCGAAAAATCTTGGAAGGATATCCCCGGTATGACCCTCGTCGGTGTCTTCCACATGTGACTTTGAATCCATACCTGTAACAGTTGTGCACATCCTCGAAAACGTCCTTCTTCATGCTTCCGGCTAGCATTTAAGGAAATAAAAGTCTCGGCCAAGATTTCTGGTACTGGGTTTGCTTTCCGTTTCACACGCTCAAACAAGTCCAGAATGGCTATGTCAATGTTCCCAAGTACTCTTGGAAAGATCACCAAGCCATATATTCCTAAGGCGAATAGGTCCATCCTCTTTGCCTCGTCTAGATGTGTCGGTATGATGTCCCGAATACTTTCCCATGCAAAAACTATATTGTCTCCTCGGAGCTGAAGCGGGCCATTAACCCAATCGTCACTCATTCCTGCAAAGGTTTTGAGCTTCGCAGTGTAATTCTGATTCCTCGGAGGCTTCGCGTAGATCCAATCTTCCTGAATGTTCTTCTGGTTAAGTAAAGCAGTGTATTCTTCTACTGTAGGCATCATGTCCTGCCCATTGAAGGTGAAGCAACAAAAGGCCGGATTCCAGAACTGGACAATAGCTCGGAGCAGTGGCTGGTTAACCCGAACATATAACAGTTGTGCAATGTCGCCATAACTATCGCAGAACAAGTCTTGTAGTCTTCGGTCCCATCTTTCTCAAAAGCTTTAAAGATCCCATAAGTTGTTCTGTTGGAGACTCACATAAGTGTACCCTGCTATTACGCGTTCGTTCGGCGAACTGTCCCCTTGGGTTTTCTGGTTGACCTCTGACCAATGTCTGACTGACAAATTAAGCTCTTCTTTCCTAAGACACCTTTTTTTCATGGTGAAAGACTTTCTGATCGGGCAAACCACTTGATCCAGTACCTTTATGTGATGCAAATGTATGATGTATGAAAAAAACAAAAGCGAAAAAGAAAACAAGTCAGTACCAGATAAAATTAATAAATATATAAATAAAAGGACAAAATTAAACAGAATAAACACACAAAACAACCTTATTTATCCCGTCTAAAACCTAAGGTTATCCGCATGGCTCTAAATGGGTAGGTTTTTATGTATCCTCTACATGCAGTCTTGGTTCTAGGAGGTACCCGAATTGTCCTTGCTGTCCTCTACTAAGAGTAGCAAGGCCCCCGATCATCACCCATTATAGGCTCCTTTCAACCAGGTTCAATTCAGGGGGACCCATTCGCTTATGCACGTACGAAGGAACGATATCCTTACGAAAGCATAAGGTACTCGAGCCCGGAAGGTACTTGCTAGGCCCATACGGGAGAACGATATCTCCACGAAAGCATTAGCGTTTTCCCCCCACTTAAAAAAGCGGGTTTATATGCCATATTTTAAATGCGTTAAAATAAACGCGCAATTATAACCGAATGTTAATTTAATAGTCACTTTAACCCGAAATTTCTAATATTAATAAAGCGATAATTATTTTAAAAAGCTTGACTCTCTTCTTGTTTTCGAAAAACAAAAAATTGTCCCCAGCAGAGTCGCCATCTGTAGCGATGTCATTTTTCGCTAAAAAACGAGTTTCGAAGTGTTTGTGATTTTTCGAATATAAAACGTTTATCCCGTGGGGGTTTAAAAAAACCGTATTTTATTAAAAATTGGAGTCGCCACCGGCCACTTAGGTAGGCCGGACACCATAAAACCAGAGATTCAAAAACTATTGGGTTCGGGAGTCGGTTACAGATGGGGAAGGATTAGTACCCCCACACCTCCTAAAATTGGTACTTTAATAATTACCGCTTTATTAATAATAAATTTTCAGGATTAAAGTGACGATTAGTTTAAAATTCGGTTATAATTGCGAATAAATTTTAAAGGCCCCGTTATCCGAGGGTAAACGCCCAACCACTATCACTACGCTTGATACTGGCCCCGTTTACGCTCGGATAAAAGGGCACCGCATTGACAATTTATATTTCATTATGAAACCTTAGTGAACAAAATATTAAGCATGGCCAATAATTTAAATACAGTAAATATTCACATAATAAACTATTAACAGAACATAAATAAAATACTAATCTAAAACATACATGCATACAAATTATCCCTACTCGTGACTAAAATTAAACCTAACATGTCACAATTACAAGGCATGGAACAAAAACACATATTACAAAAATGTACATATTACAATAAGACACATTGTAACATACGTAAAATATGGCATTATACATGACCAAGAAAATATACCAACACATAGCCTAAAAGCAAAGAAAACATGCAATACATGCTGAAATATAAAACAGGTTGTGTTCGAGCCAACTCAAATATCAATCTAATATGTGTGATACGAATAACCGAACAAATGCGTAAAGATACATAATCACCGTAAACTTAACACACATATACATGTAAACATGAAAATAAAAAGCATATACGAGAGATATATGAAAAGGCAAAAGGCTACATCAATATACACGATTATAATAAACGAACATGAATATTTACATGGAATCAGGACTAGAATGAAAAGAAATAAACATAAGGAACAGAAATTAAAGGACAATAATAAGTGATTTAGGGACGAAAATGCAAGCAGGACCGAACTTGAAAGGACTGAAACTGTAATTGGACCAAGGGGCAGACTCGAAGTGAAAATTTCAAAAACGCGGTGGGACTAGTGAGGTAATTTCGCCATTTAAAAACTGATTCAATTTAATTTAGGGACTGGATTGCGAGATTTCGAAATATGAGGGGGACCAGAGTTGTAAATATCCCCTGCGGCGAGACAAAAACGAAAATATCGAAAACGTGGGGGGATTTATTACAGAATTTCACCATTTCACAAAATAAAAACGCCTATAAAACCCCTTTCTTCGGCCCAGACTCAAACTTTTCCCCATTTTTCTTCCAAAACCAGTTTTATAATAACCATCCCTTTCGTTTTTTGCTCTCAACCCTTCCCATGAACCTATGATGAACCTAGAAACCGGCGGCCAACCGTCGTCCTCTCTGCCGCCGGCCGCCGCTAGCCGGCGCCGGCGAGCCCCCAAAAAACACCGAAATGAACCTTACTTCAACCTAAACTCGAATCCGAACTTGGATTTGGAGAAAAAAACCCATCTTTGTCCTAGATCTAAGAAAAGAAAAAATGAAAACCGTATATGTTTTTTTTATCGAGACCGAAGGAACATCTTCCCCTTTTAGCCGGCTCACCAGATTAAGGCTTGTTGCCGGTAGAGGAACTGACCACCGAAGGTAAAACCTCACTCTCCTTTTTCTTTGTTATTTTTAGAATACATACATGCATGCAACATTCAAGATGGATGGATACCTTTGTGTGATCTCTGTAAGTTTTTGAGAAAAGAACGAAAGGATGAGAATTGTTTGTATTTCTGAAAAAGTGGGTTACAACTGAACTGCCTCTTTCGTTTCTTTTTTTGTTACATATATCTCTCTGCCTTTTTGGTTTTTCTTAGACTAGTACATAAGATATCTCTTTTTCTGATCTGATTTTCTGATGCCTTTCTGTGTTTGCGTCTTTGGCATGTCCGGCCATACTTGGTGGTTGGTACGGCCGGCATGGGGAGCGGCGTGGTGGAAGTGACCATTCTGCTGCGCAGACTGGCGTCTCGGGAGGTGAGGTGATTATTATTGCCAGAATCGTTCCTATCCGTTGGATCAGATCTGATCCAACGGCTAGGACTGCTCGATGATCGGGTGGTTGAGATGAGGCCTTAGAAATGATGCATTGGTCTGGGATCGTGCCAAGTGGCCTGAAGAAGATAGACGGCCTTGCACGTCTCACACGCGCGAGTGGGGAACCCAACAGCCCGCCTGTGGACTTCACGCGGTAGATGAGACGTCTTTATGCTTCAATCGTGGCCGTTGGATCCAGATCTGATCCAAAGGCCCTCGTGCAGCTGCGCAAGATGAAAGAAGGGCATTAGGGTTCCAATATTTGATATGGGTTAGGGTTTCTTAGGATGTGGGCTGGCCGGTTAGGGCCCAATGTAAAAGATTGTGGGTTTGTAAATTATAATGGACTGGATATTAATTTATTATTATATTTTTTTGGGTTTATGACACTTTATCTGTTTACAATAGTAATAATAATATTAATAATAATAATTAATACGTATATATACACGCATATAAACGTACACGTACATGGACACATACACATACATGTTTACGTACACACATATACAATTCATGCAATACTCTTTCATATAAATAATAATGACTTTAATAATACACTCATGCAAACATATATACAAATATTAATATATTACACATTTTAATTAATATCATATACAAATCCTACATGCATACACAATCACACACATAATCAACATGAATATCCACACATATAGATATTACGCATGCATTAATCACATGTACACACATACATATACGTAAACACGTGACAATATTAATCAATTACTATATTATTACGGCACAATATTAACAAACTCAGATAAAAATAAGTGATTACATTTGCTATAACATTTCTCAAGCCTTTTATACCGGCAAATGACTGCATTTCTTTTGGGGGATTGTTTCAGGGATATTCTTCATATTTTCAGCCTTTTGCTTCGCAAATTTCATCCTAACGGCGACAATGGTACCCGAGACGAAAGGGCGAACACTGGAGGAAATACAAGCATTGATTACTCATTCTTCAGATTGAAAAAAAGCAAGTTTCCAAGTTATTTCATCATCTGCAATTTGCTTTAAATCCTGATCTGTCTTGGTATCCCATATGTCAAACACTTTAGTGACACGGTTAAACCTTGTCATTAAATCGCCGACTCGGAAATAAACATTTCAATGGTATACATGCAAGGGAACAAAAGTCAGTAGTTCAACAATTCGTGTATAACAACTTAGCAAAAATGAACAGATGAAGCAACAAAAATATGAGGATCAAATTTGAGCAAATCAAAGTAGAGGGACTAACTTCTCAAGTTTTGTAAAGTAAAGGGATGAACTCATAATTAGACCTTAGTTTAGTTATCGGTTAAGTCTAATCTTGTTTTTTTGCAACCCTTGCCACCGAACAAATATTATCTGATGCTCGTATTCATTTCTCAACAAACAAACAAAAAAACTAAACACAAAATTCTAACCTTAATTTATAAATATTAAACTTTAAATCTAAATTTATAAATTAATCTGCTCGTAGAAACTAAAGTTTTTATTACCGATTTATAGGATAATAATGTATGTTTTTATTAACAAACACTTTATTACCCTAATATTTTTTTTGATTTAATTTGACCAAATATATTTTTATATAAACATTTCATTTTTATTTTTAATGTATATTTATAAATGTCTAATTGAATTTGATATCTTCATCGGAAAGCATGCAAAAACAAATGTATAAAATAAAAATTATAAATTTATAATGTTATGAAAGTAATTTAATATTTTAAACTGATAAATAAATAGTTTTAAATCTATTTAAATTATTTTTATAATGTAATTTATTTTAATAAATTTTATTATTTTTTAAAAAAAATCACCCATGAAGCGAGTGATAGAATCATAGAATTCTAATATGTATTTATTTATCCAAAAAAATTTATTATGCATTTACTTTTTTATATGAGGTCTTACTAATATTTTTTTATAATATGCATATCGCTCTTAGTAATGCGCATTATCAATTAATGCAATAATTGTTAGTTACGTCTTACTAATATTTAGTTTTAAGTTGTAATTCCCTTTTATTTATTTGTTTAAGGCTAAAGGTTTTATTTTGTCCTCGAGTTCAACCCTAATTAGTAATGTTGTTTTTTTGCGCGAAAACGCGTTCAATTAGGTCATTCAATTCGCACATTTAAAGCAAATTAGCTCCTTGAATAACGAAACCGTTAAACTGGTCGTTACTTCGTTAACGAGTCAGTCGTCTGCGCCACATTGCATGTCATATCAGCATTGAAAAGTTAAAATGCTAACGTGGTAAAAAAATTATTTTTTATCTTAATTTTCATATTTTTTTATATTAAATTTTAACTAATTAAATGATGATACGTGATGTCATCTGGTTGGTTTTAAAGTAAAGAGCGGAAGGACTGCAATTCAAACCTAGGTCTTGGTGGAGAAAAGTTTTGTGCTTTACCGAATATATTATATAACCTTTAACTTCGTCAAAAAGCACCAAACATAGTATATAACCTTATGGAAATTGCATGGCTGTTGCTTCTTCTTCTTCATTACCTTTGAAAATTTCTGCAAAAATGAACCTCAAAAAGATGAATATAACCTTATTCGATTGTAGACGATGATTGGATCGGTATGAGGATTGCGTTTCAACCGGTTCAAAATTGTATTAATGTTAACATCGTCATCAAGTCGGTTTGACTTTCGAGTTTCGATTCAAAACCTCAAAATCCTGCTAGTTAAGCATATAATCCATGGAAACACAAGTTGTAAACACTTACAAGTGAACCTATCGGATAATAAGATGATGAAAAAGAAAAGGTGTTGAAAGCCCAAAACATCAAACACATCACTTTGCTTGAAAAATAAACAAGAACAAGCAAATCCATGGAACACTCATCTTTTTGAATCGTTTTAAGTGACTGCAACAAATACCCAACATCATTCTGGTGGCTATAATTGACATTGACCCTCTCAAAGTATCGAACAATTCGCCCTTTTGCCGCTTTCATTCGCTTGTTGAATACCTGGTATTCCAATACTCTTCGATTTCCTCGGCTGTTCTACCAGGGATTCTTCCAGCAATCAGAGCCCACCTAACAATAACAAATCTTATAAAATTTAAAACCTTTTTCTTTTCTTGTTGGGAAGAAAAGTTGAAACAATTAAAAGACTCGCGCCTCTCCAACCAGATTATACATCCTGATTATAAGTGTTTCCTCATCTTCAGAAAATTTAAGCTTTGATTCTTCACTTGTTTCCTCCTCTGAACATAAAAAGTCAGCGAAGCCAAGTAAACAGAACAAGAAGGGAAATGAAGAAGAAAAGGCAACAGCCATGCAATTTCGATAAGGTTAAATACTACATTTGGTGTTTTACAAAATTAAGAGGTTGGTTTGGTGGTAACGCACGAAACTTTCCTCCACCAAAACTCAGGTTTGAATCACAACCCTTCTATATCAAAAATTATTTGAACTTTTTACTTTAAAATTTAATAAGAAAAATAAGATAAAAAATAATTTTTATTTTATTTTTTGCCACGTCAGTATTTTGACTTTCAACGCTGACATGACATGCCAGGTAGCGCAAACAGCTGACGCGTTAACAGAATAACGGTCAGTTTAATGGTTCTGTTAGTTAAGGGGCTAGTTTTGCTGCAATGTGCGAACTGAATAACCTAATTGAACCCGTTTTTGGGTGAGAGACAATATTACTAATTGAGGTCGAACTTGAAGGCAAAATAAACTATTTAACCTTTATTTAAACATATTTTTCAAGCATATACTACTTGTACTGATGTCCCCTCTCGCTAAAAAAGATGGTGTTTTGTTTTTGTTTTGAAAATATTTTCTTCCGCGTGGAGTTTTAGAAAACCCGTATTTTATTTAAAATTAGAGTCGCCACCGGCCACTCAAGGTGGACCGGACACCGTAGAAAACCAGAGATTTTGAAATATCGGGTTCGGGAGTCGGTTACGGATGGGGAAGGATTAGCACCACCACACCGCCCAAAATTGGTACTTTAATAATTACCGCTTTATTAATATTAGACTTTCCGGATTAAAGTGACGATTAGATTAAAATTCGGTTATAAATGCGAGAAGATTTTAAAGGCCCCGTTATTCGAGAGTAAACGTCCAACCACTATCACTACGCCTGATACTGGCCGCGTTTACGCTCAAATAAAAGGGCACCGCATTGACAAAATATATGTTCGTTATGCAAACTTAAAAAACATGACAAATATAAATAAATACCTTGCGATAAAAAATATAAATAAATACTAACATAATGAAATACTAACATAACATAAATAAAATACGAATCTAAAACATAGATAACTATTAATTTAACACATAAATAAAAACATATCTAACATAAATAAAATAATAATCTAAAACATACATACATAAATATTAATCTAACTTATAAATAAAAACATATCTAACATAAATAAAACACTAATATAAAACATAAATTTAAAACATACTAACCTAAAACATAGATAAACATACAAATTAAAAACACAATTTTAAATTAACTACTACTTCATTAAAATATAAAAATTACAACATAAATAAAAAGGAAAGAAAATATACCTAACTAGGAGTTCGAATGACGAACCCCGACGAAACCCCACCGAGATCTACCACGACCTCTCCAAAAATATTAACTATATCGGACCTAAAATAGGACCCCGATCGAACCGACTAGGACCGAGGACACTGTCCCGATCCTGGGCTAGCCGGGAGCCAAAGCTCCTTATTTGGCCAAAGCCCTGCCGATCCATGCTTGGCTTGCTGCCGTTTCCATTCTCCATTCCATTTGCCCTCCCCCTGCCTCTATTTATAGGCAATTGGGGAGGCAAATGGGTGACGTGGACCACCCAAAACCACTCCTTTTTTTTATTTTTTGCTTTTTTTTAATTTTATTATTATTATTTATATATTGATAATAATATTATTACAACAATACTAAAAATACTAAAAACTCGGACAAAAATGAGTGATTACAGTTGCCCCTCTTTGCTTGTTCTTGTGAAACGAGAACAAAGCAAAGATCAAAAGTACTCATTTTTGTCTTATCTGGCTGAACTTCTCTCATTTTGACGTGTCTTCTTTCTTTTGTAGATCTTCTTCCTTTTGATGTAGGTATTCTTTCTTGTCTTGACAAATCTACTTTGTCACTCTTGGGGAAGCAAAACCTTCAAAATGGGGGTGGTTTGTTGAGGAAGCCAAAATGAGTCTCACTTGCTACATTATTGATAATAAGCTAATACCTAAAGAGAGTTCGACCCGGATGCAACACCGACGAAGAGAGGTGGTCTACAAAATTCGATCCAGCTGCAACACTGACGAGGAGGCAAGACCGATAGGTGAAAGTTCTGATGTCTGATCCAGCTACAACTCTGACGAAGAGGCAATATCAGAAAACTGACAATTTTTCTCTTTTTTTCTCTCTTTCTTTTTTTCATATTTTTTTTTCTTTTTCTCTTTTTTGTTTCTTTTTCATTTTTCATTTTTTTCTCCTTTTTTTAGAACAATGATAAAACTTGAAAGTCGGTGAATTTTGACCAAGCTACAACACCGACGAAGAGGCATGGTCTAAAGTTAGTAATGTTGATCCAGCTACAACACCGACGAAGAGGCAGGATCAAGAGTTAGTGAATTTGGTCTAGCTACAACACCGACGAAGAGGCAAGACCAGAAGTTAGTGAATTTGGTTCAGCTACAACACCGACGAAGAGGCAGAACCGAAAGTTAGATTTGACCAAGCTACAACACCGACGAAGAGACAAGGTCTGAAGATTTGATCCAGCTACGACACTGACGAAGAGGCAGGATCAAGAGTTAGTGAATTTGGTCTAGCTACAACACTGACGAAGAGGCAAGACCAGAAGTTAGTGAATTTGGTTCAGCTACAACACCGACGAAGAGGCAGAACCGAAAGTTAGATTTGACCAAGCTACAGCACCGACAAAGAGGCAAGACCAGATAGTTGTTCTTTTTTTGTGATCAAGCTACGACTCTGACGAAGAGGCATTATCAGAATTTGGTTGAAAGCTCATTTTTTCATTTTTTGTTTTTTGTTTTTTTCATTTTCTTTTTTCTTTTTCTTTTTCTTTTTTCTTTTTCTTTTTTTTCAATTTTTTCTTTTTTGATTTTTTCTTCTCTCTCTTTTTCTCATTTTTTTTTTGATTTTTTCTTCTTTTTTCTTTTTTTTGATTTGTTTTCTAGCTACAACATTAATAAAGAAAACTTGAAAATCAGTAAAGTTGGATCTATCAACGGAGAAACAGAAATATTAACTGAACCCTACTACACCATCACGGATAAGTAGGATAGCAAAGAATCGGGACCTAGCCACTCCATCACGGAGGATCGATCGGATAATGATGACTGGAACCGCTACACCATCAGCGGAGAGCAGGATCAGAGGACGACGGGAGCTTGGACCCGGTCACTCCATCAGCGGAGGACTGAATTGGACAATTACGACCTAGAACCGGCTACACCATCAGCGAAGAGCAGGATCTGAGGGCGACAGGAGCTTGGACCCGACCACTCCATCAGCGGAAGACCGGATTGGACAATGACGACCTGGAACTGGCTACACCATTAGCGGAGAGCAAGATTTGAGGACAACGGGAGCTTGGACCCGGTCACTCCATCAGCGGAGGACTGGATTGGACAATGACGACCTGGAACCGGCTACACCATCAGCGGAGAACAGGATCTGAGGTCGACGAGAGCTTGGACCTAGCAACTCCATCAGGGGGAGAGCAAGATTTGATAATGACGACCTAAAACCGGCTACACCATCAGCGGAGAGCAGGATCAGAGGACGACGATAGCTTGTACCTGACCACTCTATCAGCGGAGGACTGGTTCGGGCGATGAAAGTTGATAAATTCATTTTGATTTTCATTTCATTCATTTTTTCTTCATTTTTTTCATTTTTCATTTTTTGATTTTTTTCGACTTTTGATTTTTTGATTTTTTTTTTCTTTTTTTTTCTTATTTTTTTTCAACTCTATTTTTTTGGTAATTTTTCTTTTTTCTTGAACTATACAAAGAAGTAAGACTTGAGGAAAATTAGGTCTGGTTGCACCGTCAGCAGAGAAACAAGACTTGAATTCAAATTTGATCTGTTTGGGGAAAGCTTCGGATCTGTTGCACCATCAACGGAGAAACGAGATCTTCAAGATGTCTATATTGTTGCACCATCAGCGGTAAAATAGAATCTGAAAATTGTTGGCCTATCAACAATGACGAAGGCAAGATCTGGAAGAGTCTACTTCTGTTGCTCTACTAGCGGAGAGGTATGACCTAAAAATAAAAACATTAATCAATAAATGTTCACAAAATTTGTCACTGTTACCTTTTACTGATGTTTCAACATCCTCTTTGTATTTGGCCTCCTCTAAGACTAAGGTTGGCTGTCGCGTTGTTACCCCCATGGCTGAGGATGTTCGGTCTCTTTTTGAACATGTTTGTAAGCAAAAATGCCTGAATTTTATGCCTAAATGCATGGTGACTTCGGTGTAAGCACTGAACATAGATGTATGACGTTTGCAAAATGCAAGATGAATGCAACATGATTTGATTTTTTTGTCTTCAAAGGGATGCCCCTGACTCTCGACTGGTCCTATCAGGATTTTTTTTTCATGTGGCGGTGCCCCGACTTTGTCCTGGGTTCGATCACTTTTCTTTGAATTAGCTTTCATCTGAGAGCATGCCCCAAAATTTTGTTCATTTTATGCCATCGTCTGAGAATATTCTTATAGCAAATTTGAATCCCTGGAGCACATTTTGTTTCCCCCTAAGTTGGGTTTATAAATTGTGTGTTGGTTCATGGCAGCTCATTATTATTATTTTTGGATTGGGTGCAATTTTGCAGTCTGTGGTCAAAGATGCAAGAGTTTGACTCGGCAATGAAGGCTGGACCTTGGCAAAGAATGCCCCTGGACTGGGACCTTGTTAGAGGCACACTATTTGTAAAATATGTGGGGGTGCTTTTGGACATGCCCCAAAACCAAACTTTTGTAAGAGGCTTTGTAAGGTGCTAGATCGACCATCTTCGTTGTATTTAATGGGGCAACCCGAGGATTAGTTTTATTATTCTGAAAATGAATGCATGCAAAATGTGTCCTAAATCGATGCAATGCAAAATTAAGATTGTGATGATGTTGTGCAATGATGCAGGTGAAATCAATGCGATAAGAATAAAATGAAACGAGTTAGTACCAAATAAAATTATTAAATACAACAAATGATAAATATAACAAAAATAGAGTAATAAACTGTACATAAACAAGAAATAAGGAACCAGAGCCTAAATAGGGTGACCACTAATCGGGCAGAGTTTCATATGGCTTTAAAGGGGTTGGCTCATACAGCTCACTATATGCAGTTTTGGTGCTAAGAGGTACCCGAATTGTCCTTGTTGTCCTCTACTAAGAGTAGCAAGGCCCCCGGTCATCACCCATTATAGGCTCCTTTCAACCGAGTTCAATTCAGGGGGACTCATTCGCTTATGCCTGCACGAAGGAACGATATCCTTACGAAAGCATAAGGTACTCGAGCCCCGAAGGTACTTGCTAGGCCTACACGGGAGAACGATATCTCCACGAAAGCATTAGCATTTTCCCCCCACTTAAAAAACGGGTTTATATGTCATATTTTAAATGCGTTAAAACAAACGCGCAATTATAACCGAATGTTAGTTTAATAGTCACTTTAATCCGGAATTTCTGATATTAATAAAGCAGTAATTATTTGAAAAAAGCTCGACTCTCTTATTTTTTGAAAAAAAACAAAAATATCCCCAGCGGAGTCGCCATCTGTACCGATGTCCCCTCTCGCTAAAAAAGATTTTTAATTTTATTTTGAAAATATTTTCTTCCGCGTGGAGTTTTAGAAAACCCGTATTTTATTTAAAATTGGAGTCGCCACCGGCCACTCAAGGTGGACCGGACACCGTAGAAAACCAGAGATTTTGAAATATCGGGTTCAGGAGTCGGTTACGGATGGGGAAGGATTAGCACCCCCACACCGCCCAAATTTTGGTACTTTAATAATTACCGCTTTATTAATATTAGACTTTCCAGATTAAAGTGACGATTAAATTAAAATTCGGTTATAAATGCGAGTAGATTTTAAGGCCCCGTTATTCGAGAGTAAACGTCCAACCACTATCACTACGCCTGATACTGGCCCCGTTTACGCTCAAATAAAAGGGCACCGCATTGACAAAATATATGTTTGTTATGCAAACTTAAAAAACATGACAAATATAAATAAATACCTTGCGATAAAAAATACAAATAAATACTAACATAATGAAATACTAACATAACATAAATAAAATACGAATCTAAAACATACATAACTATTAATTTAACACATAAATAAAAACATATATAACATAAATAAAATAATAATCTAAAACATACATACATAAATATTAATCTAACTTATAAATAAAAACATATCTAACATAAATAAAACACTAATATAAAACATAAATTTAAAACATACTAATCTAAAACATAGATAAACATACAAATTAAAAACACAATTTTAAATTAACTACTACTTCATTAAAATATAAAAATTACAACATAAATAAAAAGGAAAGAAAATATACCTAACTATGAGTTCGAATGACGAACCCCGACGAAACCCCACCGAGATCTACCACGACCTCTCCAAAAATATTAACTAGATCGGACCTAAAATAGGACCCCGATCGAACCGACTAGGACCGAGGATACTGTCCCGATCCTGGGCTAGCCGGGAGCCTAAGCTCCTTATTTGGCCAAAGCCCTGCCGATCCATGCTTGGCTTGCTGCCGTTTCCATTCTCCATTCCATTTGCCCTCCCCTGCCTCTATTTATAGGCAATTGGGGAGGCAAATGGGTGACGTGGACCACCCAAAACCACTCATTTTTTTAATTTTATTATTATTATTTATATATTAATAATAATATTATTACAACAATACTAAAAATACTAAAAAACCGGATAAAAATGAGCGATTACACTACTTATATCTACATATTACTAATTAGTATATAAACATATATGTACTTTTCCATAGATGAAAAGTCCTCTACAATCTATAGCTTTTTTAAAAAAAAATGAAAGAATATTGTAATATACTGAGTTTAAGTAAAACAAATTTATTTTACTTGCGCACTTTACTACCAAGAAAAGGATAATTTTATAGAATTAAAACAAGTAAATTAAATTATAACTTTAAATTGTACATAAGCCAAATTAAAAAAAATAGATTTTAGAGTAGGTTGTAGGGGTCAAGCCTTTGTAGTTTTGCTCATATTTAACGTTGTTAATAAAACAAATTAAATTAAGAGAAAAATTAAATATTAATTTATTAAAATCTTACAAGTTAGCTTAATTTCGTGTCTTGAATCAGACCAGAACATGTAGACAGTAACAGATTCATGCGTTCTTAAGGGTGGGTGTCCATCTTTAGAATTTAAATTTTTTTCTATTAATTATTTATTTTACTGATTATATGTGCCTTAAAATCTTATTTATTTATTAGTTATTTATTTTTACTGAGTGTGTCCTCCTAGAATTTCTAAATCCATATATCAAATATTTAAATTTATCTTTAATAAAAATTTTGGATCTGCAAGTATACACATACGGACAATAACACCCGACACCCGATACTAAAGGGCGAAAACCGGAGGATATACAGGCATCAATTACTCTTTCTTCACATCCGAATCCTACTGCTCAGATGCCTTGGGTCACTTTATTCTAAAGCATGAAATTCGACAAGGATAGCTAGAAAATATGAACCCAATTATTACTCTCAATAGAAAAAAAAAAAGAGGTTCATAAATTGGATTATGTATATGCCAGGGGTATATAAGTAAATGACAGTTAAGTATAATTTTTTGAAATATTGTAAAATATCGGGTAGGGTTGAGTGTTCGATCAAGTTGAGTCGAGTCGAGTTTTTGAGTTTGTGTACAAATATAATAGTATTTATTTATGTTACAATACAAATTGATTCTAATTTAAACAGTTTTCTATATTCATATATGATATACATATATATTTCTTCATATTTTCACGTGTAATATACATAATATATCGGGAAGAATTGAGAGACTCAATTAGAACTTGAAACCTGATAAACTAATTACTAAAAATTTTGAGTTATTCGAATTTTTATTTTATAACTCAAATTTTATTTTGAATTTTTTAGTCGAGTCGGGTTTATGAAATTGCGAGTCCGTTTTTTTTTCATCGAGTCAAGTTTTACCCAACCCTAATATCCGAATCCTTGTGGATATTTTTTGAGGATCTGCACAGAGATTTATATGAGTATGGTTTGGGAATCTCTACAGTGCAGATATAGCAACCGGTACTCATCTTCATGTGAACTTTGGTGATAAAAATTTTCCCCGTTTTCATCCCCTTAGGTAAAGATTCTAATTATTTTTCATCCATCAATTTAAATTTTTATAATTTTCGATTATTCTTCACCAAATTACGACCCCTACCGTAGATCTATCAAGTCAATCACCTAAAACCATTGTCTTCTCCCCCATTGTATCAACAATGTGCGCAAAAACATCAAGACATATAGTAAGACGAGTAATTTCCTCATTACTTTTGTTACTTTAAGAATAATTAGAAATTGTAAAATTATTGAAATAATTTTTTTTATATTTATTATATTATCAATAAAAAATTAGGTTACTAAATTTTAATAATAATATATATTTGCGTAAACTAATTTATATTATTTATTAAGTAAATAAAATGATATATAATCTGAGTTGAATTTACATATCAATTAGTCCGATAGAAAATAAAATTGTCAATGTGTTGGTATTTGATTTACGGAAGAGTCTAGAGTAAATGTCGTGTATCGTTATGTATCATTAATCATATGCACTGATATGTATCACTAATTATTTTAATAATTTTTGAAATTACGAGGACCTAAAGCGTGATTATTCTCTTTTGAAAATAAAATACGTTAAAACCTACTTTTCCAGAGTTTTTTAATTAAAAGATGAATTTATAAATATATTGGGTTAACTACTGGGATGATCACTTATGTTTTCCCTCATTACAGAGTTGGTCACCGATTTTCAAAATCGACCAGTAAGGTCACTTATGTTTTCAGGGTGTAAACTTTTGGTCACTCAGCCGTTTATTATCGTTAAATGTTAACGGCTTGCTGATCTGGCAGCGAAAAAATAAGGGTAAACTATTGCAATCGCCACTTACGTTTATCTCATGCATATTTTTGGTCTCTGATTTTAAAAATTAAACGTTATGGTCACTACTAAAAAGGTTTATTTCTAATTTCACCCTTGAATTTTTAAAAATTCATTTTCAACCCTAAAACTTTGCTCTTCTTATTTCCATTCTTCTTCTTCAATAGTCTAACCTTATCGGTCGACTATTAAAAGTTACAAACTGGTCATTTGATTTAAAAAATTAACAAATTGGTCCTGTACCATTAAAAAACTAATGGAAAATGACATGGTCGTTATTAAAAATTGATATAATAACAAACTTAGTCCTTAACCTTTACACCTTGTTATAATTTGTCCTAATTTTAAAACTTTAACCCTCAACATTTAAATTTACATCAATTTAATCATTAACCTCACCTCTTTCACTGTGTCTATTCTTCTTCTCCTAAAGCTTGAATTAAATTTTGGTTCCATTATCATTTGTAGAAGTCTTGAGAATGCTTGAGGTTTTGATTATTTTTAAATTGGATTTTTTTTTTCATTTTCAAAATGATAAAAGTTACCGGTTTCCATTTGAGCCCTCCATAATCAGCACCAAAAGCTACAAAACCAGGTGTTTCAGCCCTAGGAGGATCACTGCTATTCTCATTCCAATATTTCACATTTAAAGCTCCCTTTCCTTCAAATTCACATTTTCCATCAGACCGGTTTGCAGCTGAATTCTTTGAAGCCACAAATTCATGTCTTTGTAATTTTCCTTCCATGGAATCCCTGCAGAAGCAAGCAAATTATTTGCATGAGCCTTTCAAAACTTCAAATAAATGAGCAGCTTCTACTTGCAAATTTATCAAAAACCAAACCTTTTGAATAACGGTCACTTCACCAGCAAATGATAATGGAAAAGCTAATTTTATACAGATATAAAAAAATTATTTCCTTGTCATTTTATTTTGAATTTGGAGTAAGAAAAAGAAATTTTAGAAACCCCAAATTGGAAATTAGGGAGTAGAACTAAAAACTAATTCAAGCTTTGAGAGAAGAATAATAGACACAGTGAAAGAGGTGAGGTTAATGATTAAATTGATGTAAATTTAAATGTTGAAGGTTAAAGTTTTAAAATTAGGACCAAATTACAACAAGGTGTAAAGGTTAAGGACTAAATTTGTTGTTATATCAATTTTTAATAACGACCACATCTTTTTCTATTAGTTTTTGAACGGTACCGGACCAGTTTATTAATTTTTTTAAATCGAATGACCAGTTTGTAACTTTTAATAGTCGATCAATAAGGTTAGACTGTTAAAGAAGAAGAATGGAAATCGGAAGAGCAAAGTTTTAGGGTTGAAAAATGAATTTTTAAAAATTCAAGGGTGAAATAAGAAATAAACCTTTTCAGTAGTGACCATAACGTTTAATTTTTAAAATCGGGAACCAAAAATGTACATAGGATAAACGTAAGTGGCCATTGCAGTAGTTTACCCTTATTTTGCCCATGCCAGGGCAGCAAGCCGTTAACGGAAACAAACGGCTGAGTGACCAAAAGTTTACACCCCGAAAACGTAAGTGACCTTACTAGTCGTTTTTGAAAATTGGTGACCAATTCTATATTGGGAGGAAACATAAGTGACCATCCTAGTAGTTAACCCAAATATTTTTAATGAAATTTTATTATTTTTGAATTAAAAATTAAAAATAAAATACGGAAAAGTGGCAAAAATGGTTTTTTATATATTTTATTCTAAAAAGGAGTACTCACGCTTTAGGTTTTTATTATTTTAATAGTTATTAAAATAATTAATAATATACGTCAGTATATAATTAATTTTTTATTATTTTAATAATTATTAAAATAATTAATAGTATATATCAATATATAATTAATGATACATATTAATATATGACGTATACTCTAAAATTTTTATTTATTTGCACTACTACATAGTGGGTGGGGGGGGGGGGGGACTTAGAATCAAATCAAAGCTAATAAAAACCCAATTTTTTGTTTAGAAGCTAAACACCATTTGACATTTGTCGCCCTGATTTTCTAGCTCTTTTTTCAAAAAAAAAGTTTTAATGTGTTATCTATCAGATAATTAGTTGTAAACTCTAATAAATTAGATATTGTATTTTTATTAGTATGTTTTTTTACTATTTAAACCTTTGATATTTTATTTTTCGATTTTGAAAAGATATAAAAAGTCACCTTTAGACCTTGGTTAACTTTTGGAATAAAATTTATTTCAGTGTGTTCGATTAGTTAATAGTTAAATATTTTTAATTTGGTTATCGATTGATTCTGATCGAAATTGGTTACTTAATTAAATTAATAAAAATATTAAATAATTGATAATTAATATATATATATATATATTACAAATATATTTTAAGCTCAAATTCTTTAAGATGTCAAGAGACTCAACTAATTTTTAACTCTATACCTATTAAGATTTTAAGACCTAATCAATTTTTATCTCAAATAAAAAAACTAAAATTAATCTAACAAAAAAGGAGTTCGGTTAATTCGAAAGATTTTGATCTAATTGAAATTTTTCGGTTCGGTTAATGGTTAAAAAAACTAGTTTATTCAATTTTACTTAATTCGGTTTGATCGATGACTGAATTAACCAAATGAACATCCCTATACATATTTACTAATAAAAACTAAAAGGCTTAATAGGCAAATAGGTGTTCAAACTATGCTTTTTTTCAGTTAGGTGCCCAAACTATTTTTTGGGCCAAATAGGTACCTAATGTTTTATTTCCTGACCTATTTAAGGTTCTCCGTTAATTCTCACCGTTAAAGGACACGTGTCATCTCCTGAAAATTCCAAAATTATATTAAAAATAAATAGAATTAATAAATAAATATATATCCTAAAATTTTCAAATATTCCCAAAATAGTCCTCAAATCCCTAAACCCCCCAAATTCGGCCACTCCCGCCGGCGTTGGTCGCGTTGCCAGCGACGGAATGAAGCACCCTCCCCTCCCCGAACAACCCATACGTCATTTGTCTTGTCGCCACTCATCGTGAATCGTACGAAAGAACCATTCAAAAATTTCGGCGTTTCGCATGGCATCGGTTGATTTTCAGCAACGGGGTGGTGGGAGGAAATGGTCGTGATAGTCCGATGACCGATGTGGTAGGCAGCGGCGTGGCAATTGGCCCAAATCGGGATTTAGGTTTTGGGGAGTTAAGGATTTTGGAATTTGGGGACAATTTTGTGAAATCTGGAAAACTTAAAGATTTTTTGAAAATTAAGCCATTTTATTTTTTAATATAGTTTTGGAATTTTCAGGAGATGACAATGTCCTTTAATGGTGGAAATTAAGGCAAAACCTTAAATGGGTCACATAATAAAATATTAGGCAGTTATTAACCTAAAAAATAATTTTTGGACACCTAACTAGAAAAAAAACATAGTTTGAACACCTATTTGACGGTTAAGCCAAACTAAAATCTAAACTTAACTCTTAAATAATAAATTATGATCATAAGTCCTACAAAATTAAACCTTAAATCCTAAACTAAATTTCTAATCCCTAGCCTAGAAAAATTATATAACCTTATAATTATATAACATGTATATCGAATAATTTTTCATAAAAATTAGGCTTAACAGTTATAAGTTCCCAAACTATACCATTGTTTTCCCAGATAGATGCATGAACTATATTTCGGGCCAAATAAGTGTCTAATGTTTTCTTTCGTGACCCATTGGAGGTTTTTCAATGAACAGCCGTTAAAATTCTTTCGTCCAATATTCCCACCAAGTCGGTGACTCACCGTTCATCGTTCAAAATATCGTTTATTCGTTGGACACCCGCCATCTTTTACCCGTCGATGGGGACCCAATTGACCTTTTTTTCTTTATTTGTTGGGTGTTCGTTAATGGTGGTTGTGAATCGGTGGTCACGGTAGAGGAATTTAGAGATTTAAGGCCATAGTTAAAGAAATTAAAGATTGTTAGGCTAATTAATTTTTATTTTTTTTATTTTTTTTCTATTTTTGAATTTTAATTTCAAAAAATGAAAAGACATATCACGTGTTCGTATTTTATTGGATAATAAAAAAATAACCTCTATTATAAAAAACATTAAACACCTATTTAACTCAATATATAATTCAAGTATATATAAAAAAATATAATTTAAATACTTATTTTATAGTTAATCCTAAAAACATATGAAATTAAATTTCTCGTGTTAAATTCGAATCTATATCTTCAAGCTTTCTTCGTTGGGAGGAAAGGGCAATGGAGCCAGCCGACATAGAGTCCCCATAAATGATGGTTTTGAAGATGACAACTGCAGGGGGTTTCCATCAGCCACGTCTGGAGAACGGATAAAGGGATAGGGTTTGGAGGAAAAGTGGGAAACTACGCATGGACCCTACCAATTCCACCATTTGTATTTCTTCTTCGGATTCCGGTATGGGCCAAATTCTGTCTATCTCCATGTGACCACTGACTCTTATCCTAACACATGCTTTTGTTCTTATTTTGGTCCGATCTTTCTCCAGGCAAACAGGAATGGGTTTCCCCAACCAAAACCCACAACTTGGCATGGGCTACCCCTGCATTTCCCAATAGTTTTCCTTTATTCTGTTCAAAAATCTCACAACTTTTATAGAGATCAGAGTGTTAATGAATCAAAAGATCGATCTTGATTGACATTATGAACATGGGTTTACTATAAAGTTTTTGTTTTTAATGAAAAGTTGATGTCTTTTATTGAATAAAAAGACAGAATCCCACAACCCAGAACAACACTTTCAATAAATAAACAGCATAAACTAAAATAGAAAGCCAATGATAGCTTAACTGCCACTGTTATCCTCGATTGGGAAACCCCATTCTTGTTTATTTTATTATAAAGGTGAAATCTTGATGTCGGATTGGTGCCAATCGCCAATCCAAAGCCATCTCCATGGGAATACTTTATTATAGTATTATTTTATGTTATCATTGTGGTCCCTGCTAGCTGGTAATGGTAAAGTGCTGCTAGTCTTTCAAGGCGGTTGTCGAGTTTTTTCTTAGTATTTTTTTAAATTTCTTTTGTGGGTTCTTTCTATAATTCTATTGGTGATGGGTTCTGGGTTTCCTGGCTGAGCTTGGGATTCTTATTTCCAAGTTGTTCTTCCAACTGCTTCTTCAACTCATCGTCACAGTCACAGATAACAGCTGCCCTTTCCATTTCCTCTGCTACTTATCGACCAAAAGGTTAGTCACTTTGGCTGAATTAAAGCATCTTTTTCAGCTTTCAGGCTTAATAGCTATGGGGGTTATTGTTTTACAGTAGCTAGTTTGTTCTCTTTACTAGTTCTGTATAATGTGTGATGAGTTATGATGGATGGATTCCTTTTAGCTTAGCCAGTTTGGGTTGTGGGAGGGGGGAAGGTGAATCATGATTAAGGTTATTGAATTTGAACTATGGATCATAGAAACTGAAAGTATGAAACTTTGAGTAACTTGGTCTCCTCATAAGCTGTAGTTTTTGATGGAAAGGACATAATTTTTATGTTTAGAAAGCAAAGTCCTCCATAGGGTTCTTCTGTGGCTCTCTGAAGTTTAATCATATCCTACCTTTTTCTCCTAAAAATGGAAAAAGAAATCATTGTCCCCCAAATTTCTTGCTCTAATGCTATAGGGAAATCTGGATAGTCGGCCTTTATGGTCTCCGGTTGCTTGACCCTTTTGAAAGCATCAACTAAAACTTAATTGATAGTTAAGGGAAACTAGAAAAAGCATCAACTAAATGGAGTGTAAGTTTTCTTATCTCAAATTGGTTAATTAGGAGATGTAAGAATTTTTGGCATTTCAAGGCTCTGCTACAACTTCTGGATAAAATTGTCTGCAACCATGTCAATACTTGTTTTTGCTTCCATAGTATAGATTTCTTTTCTGGTGGTTGTTATTCATAGAGATATTCTTTCTTTGTTTTTGTCGAGTATCAGGAGAAAATGTCTACATCAAGGCAAAGCCACTCATCTAACAACTCTGGGAGATCAAGACACAGTGCTCGAGTTATTGCTCAGACCACTGTAGATGCAAAACTCCATGCAGAATTTGAGGAGTCCAGTAGCTCCTTTGACTATTCAAGTTCAGTGCGCGTAAGTGGAGACCAACAACCTAGGTCAGACAAGGTTACCACAGCATATCTCCATAACATACAGAAAGGCAAGTTTATCCAACCCTTAGGGTGCTTGCTAGCCTTAGATGAGAAAACTTACAAGGTCATAGCATACAGTGAGAATGCCCCTGAAATGTTGACCATGGTTAGTCATGCAGTCCCGAGCGTTGGGGACTACCCAGTTCTTGGCATTGGAACTGACATAAAAACTATTTTTACTGCCCCCAGTTCATCTGCTTTGCTAAAAGCCCTAGGAATTGGGGAGGTGTCTCTTTTGAATCCAATCTTGGTCCATTGCAGGACTTCTGGGAGGCCCTTCTATGCAATAGTCCATCGGGTAACAGGGAGCTTGATCATTGATTTTGAACCTGTGAAGCCCTATGAAGTTCCCATGACTGCTGCGGGAGCCTTGCAGTCGTACAAGCTAGCAGCAAAGGCAATTACTCGCTTGCAGTCTCTTCCTAGTGGAAGCATGGAAAGGCTCTGTGATACGATGGTGCAGGAGGTTTTTGAGCTCACTGGTTATGACAGGGTGATGGCCTATAAATTCCATGACGATGACCATGGGGAAGTGGTTTCTGAGATAACAAAGCCTGGCCTAGAGCCATATTTAGGTTTGCATTATCCGGCCACTGATATCCCTCAGGCTGCTCGATTTTTGTTTATGAAGAATAAAGTCCGTATGATTGTTGATTGTCGAGCGAAACTTGTAAAAGTATATCAAGATGATAAGCTTCCTTTTGACCTAACATTTTGTGGTTCAACCCTAAGGGCTCCACACAGCTGCCATTTACAGTATATGGAGAACATGAATTCCATTGCTTCTCTGGTTATGGCTGTTATCTCCAATGATGGAGATGAAGAGGGTGACAACACTGATTCCCCGCAGTCACAGCAAAAGAGAAAGAGATTGTGGGGTTTGGTAGTATGCCATAACACTACTCCAAGGTTTGTTCCATTCCCTCTCAGGTATGCCTGTGAGTTTCTTGCTCAAGTATTTGCCATCCATGTCAACAAGGAGTTAGAGTTGGAAAGTCAAATGATTGAGAAGAATATCCTTCGTACCCAGACCCTTTTGTGTGATATGCTTATGCGTGATGCACCCGTGGGTATTGTATCACAGAGCCCAAATATATTGGATTTGGTGAAATGCGATGGGGCTGCCTTATTATACAAGGACAAAATATGGAAACTAGGAGTAACTCCAAGCAATCCCCAACTGTATGAGATAGCGTTGTGGCTTTCTGAGTATCATATGGATTCCACGGGTCTGAGTACTGATAGCTTGTGTGATGCTGGGTTCCCAGGGGCTTTGAGGCTTGGTGATGTAGTTTGTGGGATGGCAGCGGTGAGGATAACCCCCAAGGACATGCTTTTCTGGTTCCGGTCTCATACTGCTGCTGAAATTAGATGGGGTGGTGCAAAGCATGAAGTTGGCGAGAAAGATGATGATAGGAAGATGCACCCAAGGTCATCATTCAAGGCTTTCCTCGAAGTTGTCAAGACTAGGAGTTTGCCATGGAAGGACTATGAAATGGATGCAATTCATTCTTTGCAGCTTATCCTACGGAATGCATTCAAAGATGTGGAGACCGCAGATACAAACACCAATATCATATACTCGAAGCTCACTGACCTCAAAATAGAGGGGATGCAAGAGCTGGAGGCAGTGACAAGTGAGATGGTTCGTTTAATTGAAACAGCTACTGTGCCAATTTTGGCAGTCGATGTTGATGGTTTGGTTAATGGTTGGAATATGAAAATTGCCGAGTTGACTGGTCTTTCAGTTGATAAGGCAATTGGAAGGCATTTACTCACACTTCTTGAAGACTCTTCAGTTGAAATAGTCAAGAAAATGTTGTTCTTGGCATTGCAGGGTATGTAATATTCTCTACCTTGGTTTCTTTCGTCCATTTTCTTTTCTCTTTCCCCTTTCCTGTTACCATTTAGTTTTCTTTTAAATCATCAACAATTTTGTGACACAATTATTCCTTATCAGGCAAGGAAGAAAAAAACATCCAATTTGAGATCAAAACTTATGGGTTGAGGTCTGAGGCTGGTCCAATCAGTTTAGTTGTCAATGCTTGTGCGAACCGGGATCTCCATGAAAATGTTGTGGGGGTTTGTTTTGTTGCACAAGATATAACTGGTCAGAAAATTGTCATGGACAAATTTACCCGGATTGAAGGTGATTACAAAGCAATTGTACAAAATCCGAATCCACTGATTCCACCAATATTTGGTTTGGATGAATTTGGCTGGTGCTCCGAGTGGAATCCAGCAATGACTAAGTTAACTGGGTGGAACCGAGATCAAGTGATAGATAAAATGCTGTTGGGGGAGGTTTTTGGGACACACAACGCATACTGCCGTCTCAAGAATAATGAATCTTATGTCAATCTTGGTGTTGTACTTAATAATGCTGTGACTGGTCATGATCCTGAAAAGGTTCCTTTCGGTTTCTTTGCTCGTAATGGGAAGTATGTAGAATGCTTGTTATGTGTGAATAAGAAATTGGACAGAGAGGGTGCTGTCACTGGAGTCTTTTGTTTCTTGCAGCTTGCAAGCCATGAGCTGCAACAAGCACTTCATGTGCAGCGATTAACAGAGCAAACTGCCATGAAGAGATTGAAAGCATTGGCTTATCTGAAAAAGCAGATCCATAATCCTCTCTCTGGTATTACTTTTTCTAGTGAAATGATGGAGGGCACAGAGTTGGGACCAGAACATAAACGCCTTCTGCTGACTAGTACCCTGTGCCAGCGCCAGCTCAGGAAGATACTTGACGATTCAGACCTGCATACCATCATTGACGGGTATGATAATTCCCTGCCAAAGATGACATTACTTCTCTTTTTGTTCTGTATTAAAAATGTTTATGTGAAACATTAACTTGAACCATGCATTTTATTAGCCTGAATTTTGTTCTTCTGACTAGTCCTTTGTGTTCTTTGGGGGTTCTATGCTCATGCTTGTAGTTTTTGCTTGCTTACTGGGTGTCCAACCAGTAGAAGTTTCATAATCCAATACGTTCGCTAGCCACACGGACAGCTTTTCTTATATTCTAGATTTGCTCTTTGTTAATGCAGAATTTCTCTACATCATTTCCTTGTTTCCTAGAGAACAAAGATTCCTTCTAGCATAATGACATCACTTTTACTTTAACCTCTGAGCTACGGTCTCCCTTATCTTCCTCTTACCCAGAATTGGAACTTAACCATGAGGGAATTTGGTTGTTTATCCCCTCGGTACTTTTGGTTTGTGATATCTTCATTTCGGTGCTTAACTTCTTTCCTTTTCTCTGTGTTCTCTAAATTTTTAACAGTTACGTGGATCTTGAAATGATGGAATTCACCCTGCATGAGGTATTGGTTGCTTCCATTAGTCAAGTGACAGTAAAGAGCAATGGGAAACGTATCCGAATAGTCAATGATACAGCAGAAGAGATCATGTCCGAGACCTTATATGGAGATAGTGTCAGACTTCAACAGGTCTTGGCCGACTTCTTGTTGGTATCAGTTAATTTTACACCACAGGGAGGCCAACTTCTTGTTGTAGCTAACTTGACCAAAGATCAACTAGGACGGTCTGTTCACCTTGCACATTTGGAGCTCAGGTATCGCTTTGCTTCTTTAATACGCATTCATAGTTTCATACTGATATGGGTAGTATCTATATGGAACTGGTATATATATTCCTTAGTTTTATGAACAAATGAACTTTACCTGTATATGAAGTCAAGCCAAAAGTGTAAGGCATTTTTTTTTATATATTTTGGGTTAGGATAACGCATGCCGGTGGCGGAGTACCTGAAGAATTGCTGAACCAAATGTTTGGAAGTGAAGAAGACGCATCGGAGGAGGGTATCAGTTTGCTAATCTGCCGAAAGTTGGTAAAACTCATGAATGGAGATATCCAGTATTTAAGGGAAGCTGGCAGATCAACTTTCATCGTGACGGTTGAACTCGCTGCAGCAAAAGGTCCGGATTCCAGAGCCTATAACTGATTTAGTTGGATATGATTTGACAATGGTGCTTGTACAGTTTAAGGGGAACTCTTTGAAGTTTGACAATGTATTTTGGCAAAGCCTGTGGCTTGTATTTGTTGAATGAGTTGCTGCACTTTCAAAAGATGTCTGTTCTTCCAAGGCTGCAAATAAAAGGTGTTTCAATAAGTTTTGTTCCAACTTATTGTTGACTGTTGCAGAGCAAACTGGTACTTGGATATTGTAACATGTAATTGTTTCAGTTATAATATCTGATATATTATTCCGTTGTCTGTAGTAAAATATCAAGAACTTCGAGGAGTTTTTTTTGGCAAAATGACAAAAGATGCTCTCATATTTTGTCATTTGGCATTTTATTCTTTTTTTGTCAAAATATGCCCACAACGTTTCAATTTAGTCAAAATATGCCCTTACGTTTTAATTTGGTTCAAATAAGCTCTCGTTGGATGGAAACTGTCAGTCAACTGACGGTCAAGGGTTGATGCTGACTGGACTTATCACGTGTTAAGATTCGACCGTGTTAACTGACGGTCAACATTATATTTGCCATGTATCGTCATCACATTCGACTACGTGTCAGCATGATTGTTGGCTATGTGTCACCATAAAGAAGGGTATAACTTCTTTTAAAAAAAATCTGACGTGGCATAGATTTTAACACGTGGTAAGTCCAGTTAGCATCAGCCGTCGACCTTCAATTGACTGACAATTTTCATCCAACGGGGCATATTTGAACCAAATTAAAAAATTAGGGTCATATTTGGACTAAAAAAATAGGAAGCTAAATAACAAAACATACAAACGTTAGGGGCATCTTTTGTCATTTTACTTTTTTTTTATATGAAAATAACAGCTCTGGAAGAGTTTTGTCTCCTATGTAGGGGTTTGATTCGATTCGACTGTGCATAATTGGTGCATGTAAGTAAGGGTGTTCAAAAATATCTCGCTCGATTGGCCCGGTCCGTCGACTCACCTACCTAAACCTTTAAAAAATTATCTAATTGAGTTTGGGCCAAATATTTTTGTAAGCGGATACTCAATTCGATACTTTTAATATATTTATTTTTTTAATTTTAATTATATTTTTATTTTAGGTTCTTAATATTTTTACCCTAAAATTAAATTTAAATCTCTAAATTTGTTATACATTTGTACTATGTACTTTTAAGTTTTAAATTTTTCAAAAATTTTTGTATTAATTTGTTAATATAAAATTCGAAAAAAATAAGATTAGTATTTTTAATGTCTTTTTAGAGATAAATTTTAATATATATATATATATATATATCTGAATATTTTTATCTTAAAATCAACTTCAAATAAATAAATAAATAATGTAAATTGAGTATCTGGTACCTAAATTTTATGGGTACCCAATAATTACGAGTCGAGACCGAACTGAAAATTTAATAGCCGAAAGATTGAGTACCTAGTATTTTGGGTACTCGAAAAGCTGGGTACCAGCGAATGAACACTCATACGTGTAGGTAAAAAAATTTGTAAGTGAACATTACAAAGTTAAAAAAAAAACACAATTTTGTTTTTGCTACATTTAAAATTTTCAGCTTAGTTAAAAAAAAAACAAATTTTTCAGCTTCAAAATGCTTTTGGTTCATTTCTAACCTTATGATTGAAATGAAATGAAATGAAATAGAATAACAAGGAAAAAGAGGGGGGGAAAGAAAAAGTGAAGAACTTTCACACTGATTGGACTAAAAAAAGAGTAAAGAACCTTCCCAGGCACAGAGATTTGGTCAACCTTCTTATCAGAATTAGTTTTATTCCACGTTCACGTGAAGAACGATAGATATATTCAAATACGAAAAATATCTTATGTACTAGCGGTGAAAATTTTTATTTCTACGAACATTTAGAGATTTAATTTAAGGTTTATGATTTAGGGGTTTAAATATAGAAGTTTATAATTTAGAGTTTATGGTTAAAATTTATGATTGAGGGTTAAAATTTAGAGGTTATGGTTTAGGTTTTAGGATAATATGATTAGAGATTTAAGTTTAAACCTATGAACTTTAAATCCTAACCACAACCCTAAACTCAAAACACCTACACTTAAATCCCTAAACAAAATCTCTAAACCTTAAAACCGAGGCATTTATGAAAATTTTTTACCGCCTGCGCATGGAATAATTATCCATCCAAAAATATTTATATTCAATACGCATGCGGTGGAAACAAAAAGTTTTCATAGGCATCTTGATTTTAAGGTTTAGGATTAGATTTTAAGATTTAGAGGTTAATAATTTATGTTTAGTGGTTTAGAATTTAGGGTTTGTAGCTAGAATTTAGGGTTTAGAGTTTAGTGTAATACACTATATATATATATATATATTGAATAGTTTAAAGGCGATTACGAGTAGTACCTATTCATAGATATTTTTAACCCTTTGACAATGAACACACATCTTGCAGACAAAGCGATTGAGTAGAGCATGAGTCTCCTAAAATGATTATTATTCGTTTTTTTTTACTGAGATCACTTGTTTGATTTAAATATATAATTGATAGTAATATTGTTTTAAGAAAATAAAATAGTATGTATAATTTTATAAACTTTTGAAGTACTTCGTATTAAAATAATTCTTTTTATTTAAAAAAGTAAAAATGCTATTATTTCAAAGAATAAAAGATATATAATTATAATGCATGTAAATATAATAATTTAATTAATATATATTATATATAAGATTCATTTGTAATTTATTAATTAATTAAAATAATTAATTATAAATAATAATGTGTAAACGTTATTTAATTGTAGAAATATATAATTTGGTAATAAATAAATAAAAATCCTACAATATTTATTAAAGTTAATTTAAAATATAAGGCCCTTCTACACTTCTCTTACAGTGGTTTTTAAGCTTTTTTTTCGTCCAGGTTAACATCTAAATTTGTATTTTTCTAGACATATTGGCAACATTAAGGGGTGATGGAAGTGGAAAAATTATATGACTTAACCGTCAAATAAGTGCTCAAATTATACTTTTCTTTTAGATAGGTGTCTAAACTCTATCTTGAGCCAAATAGGTGCCTAACGTTTATTTCGTGACCTATTTAAGAGTTTTTCGTAATAGACATTATTTTTTTCGTTATCCAATAAAATTCGAACACGTGGCATAGGTTCTCATTTTTTGAAATTAAAATTCAAAAAAATAGAAAAATAAAATAATAAAATATATTAATTAACTCAACAATCTTTAATTTCTCTAAAAAATCAAACCCTAACCCTAAATCCCCAAATTCCTTCACTCCGGCCACCGATTCAACCATCATCGGCCACCTTTGTCTTCATCGGACCCTCTTTACCGAAAGCCCCATCATCTCGTCGTCAAAAATCAACGAATGAACCGCCAATTTTCACCGTCGACGAACGCCCAACAATAAAGAAAAAAAGAGGTCGGTTGGGTTTCGATCGACAACTAGAGGGTGGGGAATGTTAAACGGTGAGGTACCCAATACTTGGGCGGTGAATGGTGAACTACCGACGTGTGGGGATGTCAGACGGTGAAGGAGATGTGATTTGAGGGTTTGATTGAAAAGAAATTAAAACTTAGTGATTTTTAAAGAAATTCAGATTTTTAAAAAAAATCATAAATTAAAAAAATAGTCCACATGTGATGTTTTGATTGGATGACAATTTTTTTAACGGCCGTTGACGGAGAAACCTTAAATGGACCACGGAATAAAATGTTAAACACCTATTTAGCCCAAAATATAGTTTATACACCTATCTGGAAAAGAAGGATATAGTTTGGGCACTTATTTGACAATTAAGCCAAATTATATCATGAGTTATCTTTACTCGATCAGTCATGGTATCAACTACTATAAATGGCTCATTTTATCATTTTTTTTCTCTTGTCATCAACCGACTTAAATGGTAACTTTCAAAAACTATTTTTAAAAATTAATATAAAATAAATATGAATGAAGATTCACCTTATAAAAAAATACATAAAAAAGATGAAGTAAGTAATTTTAATTGGTTGTGATCATGGCTGATATGGTGAGAAAGACCTATAATATAATTTTTCGATGAAATGACATTTTGAAATTATGTCACGTCATATATATATATATATATATTAACCTGGTAAAATGACATAAAAAAGTGAAGTGACTAGTTTTAATTGGTTGAGGCCATAACTGGTGTGATGAAAAGAACTTGTAATATAATTTTTCAATAAAATGATACTGATATTATGAAAATAAATTTTATTTATATTTATCAAAACATATTTTTTGAACCCGTAAACAAATAATTTTTATATCGACACAAACATGAAATGATGTATTAGATTAATTGAATTTCAATCCGAAACTAGCCTTCATTGAGGTGTTTGGTGAATCTGATTTGGTAAATAAGCTATTCTTAGAGAACTTGTTAGCTTTGTTTATTTATTTATTTTCCATTTTTGTAGGTGTTTTACTTCATGCTCCTATTTCAGAATTATATCGCATAGGGTCGGGTTTACAACAAAATTCTATGGTTGCAGTCGAGGCGGGTGAAATTATTTTTAAGTTGGGGTTGGGTTTAGTAAAGGTAATGTCCGAATGGGGCACCCAAAAATCCAACCCGTTACAACTCTCACAATATCCGATCAGCAGCTTCGACCTCTTTTAAGGGACTTGATCTTAATGGTTCCTGTTGCTGGTCTAGTATTGATGCTACTGCGAAAAGATCGATGCTGCAGCAACTGACCTGATATCTTATTAAAACAATAACAAGCATCATTCCAAATTTTAACGGCATTGTCATTCTGTTTACCAAGCAATGGTCGCGGAACAGACCACCACGACACTCGGCTCAAACCAGAAACAAAAAAGTGAGTCAGCAAGCATTGTCTCAACATCAGACCACCATGACACAGGACTTAACACCAGTTCTCGAGGGAGAATTATTGAAACCAGACGACCACCGGACTGCTTGGGCACCTGGACGGAAGAAGAAGACACGTTCAATTGTTTCTTCGGCCTCCCCACTACAAACCGAAAGATAATACAGTTCCAAAATAGTAAAGAAAGAATTGTTAAAAATAAAGCGAGGAAAGCAGGTCGAATTGGTAAACTTAACAAAGGATTTTTATAGCAGAATTCTATACAAGACAAGATCAGACATGAAGTGGGAAATCTCAAACCATATCTTTCCAGCATTGATCCTTAGAAGTGATAATCTTTATACTATCTGCACAACATTTTAAATCAAGATTGACTTATCAGGTCATAAGAGTAGATCCACATATAAGGCGGCAGTGCAAAAATCTGCAGAAAAACTCTTATAGACCATTTCCGCAAGAAGTTCAGTTGCCTTTGAGGTAGAGCTGTTTCGGAAGAACCCCTGGATCATTACATTATAAGAGATGCTATCAGGCAAACAATCATTCTCTCCCATGTTCCGAAACAACTGGTAAGTTTCGTCTGGTAATCCCTCTTTACAGAATTCATTAATCATTATATTATATGTGTAAACATTGGGTTTAAACCATTGACGGACAGTTCATAAAACAATTCCTTTGCAACTTCAATATGCCCAGATTTGCATGCGCCATCAATTAGGATACTATAAAAGATAATATTGATTTCCAACCCACTATTCTGCATTGACCGAAAAACTTTCAATGCCTCATTAAGTTTACCACTTTTGCAAAAACCATTAAGCAAAATCGAATAGGTGAATAGACTAGGAACATGTCCAGAAGCAAACATCTCCTTCAAAAGTTCACATGCAGCAGAAACTCTCTTTAATTGACACATACCTTGCATTAGGATGTTATATGTGACGGTATTCGGGGTTGGTCTGTAGCGATGGCCTTTTTTCGCTAAAAAACGTGGTTTCGAAGGTGTTTGTGATTTTTCGGATATAAAATATTTATTCTGTGGAGGTTTTAAAAACCGCATTTTATTTAAAAATTGGAGTCGCCACCGGCCACTTAGGTAGGCCGAACACCATAAAACCAGAGATTTAAAAAACTGTTGGGTTCGGGAGTCGGTTACGAATGAGGAAGGATTAGCACCCCACACCGCCCAAAATTGGTACTTTAATAATTACCGCTTTATTAATGTTAGATTTTCCGGATTAAAGTGACGATTAGTTTAAAATTCGGTTATAATTGCGAATAAATTTTAAAGGCCCCGTTATCCGAGGGTAAACGCCCAACCACTATCACTACGCCTGATACTGGCCCCGTTTACGCTCGGATAAAAGGACACCGCATTGACAATTTATATATTCCATTATGCAAACTTAGTGAGCAAAATATAAAATATGGCAAATAATTTAAATACAATACAAATAAATATTAACATAATAAAATACTAATCTAATAAAATATTAATCTAAAACATACATACATAAATATTAATCTAACTCATAAATAAAAACATATCTAACATAAATAAAATACTAACATTCATAAATAATAATTTAAAACACAAATAAATATTATTCTAACACATAAATAAAAACGAATCTAATATAAATAAAATATTAATATAAAACACAAATTTAAAACATATTAAATACTAATCTAAAACATAAACATACAAACTAAAAAATAAGACTACAATTTTAAAATAACTAATACTTCATTAAATTATAAAAATTACAACACTAATAAAAAAGGGAAGAAAATATACCTAACTAGGAGCTCGAATAAGGAACCCTGACTGAACCCCACCGAGATCTACCGCGATCCCTCCAAAAATATTAACTAGATCGGACCTAAAATAGGACCCCGATCGAATGTTGGATCGAACCAACTGGGGTCGAGGGCACTGCCCCCAACCCCGGCCAGCCTAGCCCCCACGATTTGGGGTGCCAATTGCATAGCCAATTTATTTGGCAATTTTGGCGTGGATTTCCCCTCCAATTGGGCTCCCTTTGCTGCCTCCAATTCCTGCCTATTTATAGGCAAAATGGGATGGGAAATGGGTGACGTGGAGCACCCTGCTCCATATAATTTTCCTTTTTTTTAATAATATATTTATTATTATTTTTTTTGATTTTTTATATTAATAATTTTACTATTATAATAACACTAATAACACTAAAACCCGGTCAAAAATGAGTGATTACAGTTGCCCCTCTTTGCTTGTTCTTGTGAAACGAGGACAAAGCAAAGATCAAAAGCACTCATTTCTGACCTACTTTCTCGTCTTTGGCTTCGGAATCACGTGTTCTTCTGGAACTATCCGCTCTTCCTTAGCTGAATCTTCAGGCTCGTAAGTTCTTCCTATATAGAGCTTCGTCACCTTCTGATCTTGGAGTTATAGGCTCTTTCTACATAGAACCTTTCACTCTGAAGCCTCGAGTTATGAGTCCCTCCTATATAGAACCTTTCATTCTGAGACGGTGCAGCTTGGAGTCCTTCCTATATAGAACTCTTTGCCTTCAACGCTGGTTTCTCCTATATAAAACCTTCGCCTCGATGGATTCTTCCGACCGGGTTTCCTCCCCAGATAGAATCTGCTAGTCTTCAAACCCCAGGCTGTCAGTCCTTCCTATATAGAACTTTTAGCTTAAAAATCTCGAGCTACATGTTCTTCCTATATAGAACCTTTCACTCTGAGACAGTAAAGCTCGGAGCCCTTCTTATATAAGACTCTTCGCTTTCAACACAACATGTTTTCCCTATATAAAACCTTGTGTATCATGGGTGAATTCCTTCGGCTGGGAGTTCTTCCTATATAGAACTGCTAGTCTTCACCACGAGTCACGATCCTTCCTATATAGAACTTTTAGCTTCTGAAGCCTCGGAGCGGCAGATTCTTCCTATATAGAACCTCTCTCTGCAGGCGCTTGGAAACATAGGCCTTTTGTATGTAGAACCATTGTCTTCACATTTGGGATTCATACCACGATGGCTACCGATATCTCTTCAGATTCGGGGATTCACACAAAAAATGGCTACCAAACTTTCTTTAAATTTGGGGACTCATGCCGAAGGTGGC
Source organism: Hibiscus mutabilis (assembly GCA_019671005.1). Classification (NCBI taxonomy): domain Eukaryota; kingdom Viridiplantae; phylum Streptophyta; class Magnoliopsida; order Malvales; family Malvaceae; genus Hibiscus; species Hibiscus mutabilis. Next base: position 5,109,225 of record CM033735.1, on the reverse strand, counting down.
TGCCAAACTTTCTTCAAATTTTAGGGACTCGCGCCGAAGATGGCCGCCAAAACTTCTTCAAGTTTAGGGACTCACGCCGAAGATGGCCGCCAAACTTTCTTCAAATTTTAGGGACTCACGCCGAAGGTGGCTGCCAAAACTTTCTTCAAATTTTAGGGACTCACGCCGAAGGTGGCTGCCAAACTTTTTCAAATTTAGGGATTCACGCCAAAACTTCTTCATGTTCTTTGATAATTCTTCAGGTACCTGTCCAAAATAAGCAAAAATTGACATGCCCCTATCTATATGATGCATGCAATGTAATGGTTTCTTTCTTTTCTTTTTCTTTTTTCTCTTCTCATTTTCTTTTTCTTTTCTTCTTTTTTCCTTTTCTTTTCTTTTTTCACTTTTTCTCTTTCTTTCTCTCTTTTTCTTTTAGCCTTTTTGTTCTAAAGTCTTACACCCTGAAAGGTCGTTCCTCAGATTTCTTCATCTCTTTACTTCTTCACTGTAGGCTCTTAAATCCTCATTTGAACATGCTTTTAAACCTTTTGTGCAAAAGGCTTTCTTGTCTTCAGGGTTATCACTTGTCTTCATAAATGATCCTCTGGTTCTTATATTATTTTTATAAGAACCATTGTCATCTTCTTCGCTTGGCGTTGCCCCATTCAACCACGGGCTCCACTGCTTTGAATTTTCTGACCCATCATACAGAGCCTTGATCTATTTCTAGTCACTAGGGTGAGCCAAAATGCTTCCATCCCCTGAGCTCATCCTTGATCTTCTCGTAGCACTTCGACGGGAACTAACTCTCGGTCCCTATGCTTTAAATCTCATCATCATTCATTTTTAAAGTAAAGTAAAAGGCAATTTACTTGTGTATATTTCAAAAAATAATGATTGTTTGAAAAGATAACAATCATTTTGAAAATCACAACTTGGACGGGATACCAAACATTTTGAAAACATTGTTCGGAACAAATGGTAAACATCTTTTTCTTTTTCTAAGGACCAAACATTTTTTATAAAATAATGCTTGGAGAATGGTAAACAAAATTCGAAGTGTATTGCCAAACATTTTTAAAAATTAATGTTTGGGGGAAATGGTAAACATCAAAACTTTGGGAGAAAAATGTCAAACCTTTTAAAACATGTTTGCCCCCGAAATATCAAACACCATAGCGCATCTGCTTCAAGTTGCCAAAGATCAACTCTAATGAAGCGCATATTTAGAAGATCTTGACCATTGTGGAGATATATGCCAATGTATAGTTTCTTCTGGTCTAATAGGCTTTTGAGGGAACAACCCTACCTAGTTTCTACCCGTTTAAGGTGGCACTCTTAATCTCACTATCTCACCATGCCCCATCCTTCCCTCATTTGGGTGTCGATCAAGCACTTCGAAGTTTGACGTTCCTTGAAGCAAAGTTAACCCTTATAGGCAGAATGAAATCTGAAGACTTTCTCATTCAACTTGGATATCTATAGATGACCAGAATAGTCTTTGGGGTTTGTAATGTAGGCCTTTGGTTTATGGTTAAGTGAAACAGTATTTCTGTACTTGTGTAACTTGGATATGCCCATTATTCATTCTCTTTTTTGATCACTCTAGACTGCCCGTTTTCAATTTTCACCCTAGAGTTCATTTCCTTTATTTTTATTGTAGGCTGCCTTGCATTCTGGCTATATATTGATGTTCGTTTTCTGTTCAATAATGTTTGATCCTTCAATACTCCTCGAAACTGAGATTTCTTGAATGAAGGACTATGAATACATTTCTGGGAATTCTTGTGATTGGCACGCCCAGATGAAATATTATTCTTTCTTTTTTCTTTTCTCTTTTTTCTTTTCTTCTTTTTCACTTTTTCTCTTGGATCGCTCTAGACTGCCCATTTTTGGGTTTTCACCCTAGAGGTCACTTCCTTCTTTTGTACCTTCAGATCAATGTATTTTGGCTGGATATTGATGCCAGCATGCTCAGGCAGACTACTCTTTTTCTTCATTTTCAGGATCACTCTAGACTGCCCATTTTTGGGTTTTCACCCTAGAGGTCATTTCCTTTTTCAAAATTGGCAATCTTCGGGCCGACTTGTCTTGACTTGGCTTCAATTTGAGCTTCTATACTAATTTTCAAAACTGATATTTACTTGAAATATGGATTCCTTGTGTCTCTTGCACATAGTTGAAGTCTCGTTCTTGTATTGTTTGATCTGTGTGTGAAGCATAGACAGTATTCTTCATTTCTCTTTTTCTTTTTCTTTCTTTCTTTTTTTCTCTCTCTTTCTTCTTTTTATTTTATTTTTTCTTCTCTTCTCTTTTTTTTGTTTTGTTTTGTTTTCTTTTTCTTTTTTTGTTTTAGACTGTTCATTTTGGGTTTCTAGCCTTGAATCTCTTTCTTCTTATTCGGGTCTGTAAATGTATCCTCGAATCAACACATATCTATACTGGTATTGATGATATCTTCTGCTCGAAGTTACTTGCCCCTCTGCAGCTCTTCTGATATTTACTCGATCTAGATTGCTTCGACCTTCTGATTACCATTTCTCTTCTTTTTTTCGTTTGGACATATCCATGTTTTCAACCACTTTCTTCTGATGATTTTCTGATCTTCGTATCCAATTTGTATGGTCTCATCTCTATCTTCTGGTAAAGCAAAAGAATACCATTCGTCGTTACATTCACAAATGTCATGAGAATGCCTTTAGGGGGTAGAGGTTTAGGATCAACTTTCATTTCAAGGATCTTAAACGAAAAGTGCCTGAGAAGATAAATTCTTAAAATGGGAACTGCTTATTGTCTAAACACTCGCTTTGTTCCTCTGTTGGCCTAAGTAAACTAGAAGATACTCACATTTACAGTATCCCCACAACATTCAATCTCTTCTAAATATATGCAATTTAGAGTTGAGCAAATGTACTGTTGCATTCAAAATTCGAGGACCTGGTATAGAAATGATATATACATATGTCCATTAAAAAATGCGTGTATATGCATATGGGAGAACAAAAACTACCCCATAAAAATAAAATGTTTAAAGAATCAAGAATGTAAAAATGCTTTCTAAATGGAAATGTGATTTTTAATTCTAAAAATATCTTGTTGAGAGTTTTTTTCTTTTTTTTTTCTTCTTTTTTTTCAAAGCATTGAGCATTTCTTTGTGAACTGATGGGAAAACCATAGAGCCCTCCGGACTACCTACCGAGTACTAACTCATTTCGGTCATTTGTAGTGTAGGCTTGTGCCACTTCTCTTGTTTTTCCTTGCCGGATCAATTCTTGTCATGACTCCCTCGTCAACTTCTTGATTTTTTCTGTTAACAGCATCGAATTTCTTGGTGCCATGCCCCGGTGCCTTAATGTAGAACTCACATGCACTGTATGGATTAAAACTGTGGGCAGATGAGCTGAGCGTAATCTTTATCGGCCCAGAGGTAAGGTACTAACCCTTGACCAGATGAGGTCATATGGAATACTCTGAATATATCTAAATATGTACTTGTTCAAGGAATTTTTTCGGTGATTCGGAGGAATCTATCTGTCTTCTTCTCTTATGAACACGAGGACCTTTGAAAGTGGTACCCGTTTATCTCATTCTTTCTTTCTGCTCCTAGGCATGTCTGGTCTTTTAAACTTAGGTCCCAAAGAGCATGTTTGATTGTCTCTCCGACTGTCATGAAGTCCTCAAAGCTGGCACACCTGGAGATACTGACGACTCGGTGCTAGGTCCAAAGCATATCATATCACGGTAGGTCCTGCTAGACTGTCGGGGAAGTAGTGGATTGACAATTTTTCAATTCAGCCTCCATCTTTTTGCAGAATATGGTCGAGTGAATCTTGGGGCATCTTGTTCCGTTATCATGTGCAAATCTGGGAATCTTTGGAATCTGGAGGAACGACCAAACCAGGGTTCAAGTAGAGTTTTCTTGCATCAAAGGCATCAAACTTCTTCTTTTTTTTCTTTTTTCCTCTCGAGCCCATCTTTAACTACTCGAATCTTGATTTTTGAGTGTCTTCAATTCTTTTATCCATGATAAAACCCTAATTGATTTTTGAATTACTCCTCATAAAATTTATGCAAGGTAATAATAATGCAAGGTAATGATAATGTCATGTAAAACATGCCAGGATTGTGCAAAGCAATGCAATGCAATCCTAAAATATAAACATAAATGCAATAAGGTATTGATTCCAAAAGTGATCCCCATAGAACGCCGTTCATTGAGGCCAAAAGGTTTCATTATATCGGATATTAGATATTTACAGTTACTGATAAGCTTCAGTGCCTACTTTCTTAACTTCATCCAGTAGTCCGGTCAGCTTGCCTCTGTAGTCCAACACTTGATCCATGTTCTGACAAAGCCTGCCACCTTGTTGAGCCGCCTTACCTGCTCGAGTAATATCGATCTTCGGGTCTTCATCTATCCCCTGCTTAGTCTTTCGTAGCTTAGAAGTTGCCCTTTCCAGCTGAAGAGTGTTGAATTGTCATTGCTCTGTCGTAAACTTGTTTTTAAAACTCTTGTTAATGGTTAAGTTATTCTGTAGCTCATCTCTGGAGACTGTCGTACCTATTTCTAATTTCCTCAAACTTACCTGATAACATCCTGACTTGATTCTTGCTTGACTAGTTTCTCTTCTTTTAATATTCTGAGTCATCTTTCAACTGGACAACACCGTTCATCTATTCTTTAAAGGTGACCCAATCTGGTATTCTTAAACACTTAGGAAAGCTTCTAATGATCATTCTGCAAATTCAATTTTATCCAAGTTATCTATCTCTTATCTGAGCTGGCTGAACTCGAAAGAATATCTCTCTCTTGGATGCCCCTATCCCTGATCTTCAAATTTAACTCACTTGAGTGACCCACTTCGGCATTACTCGAACTTTGTCCTGGATATAGATTCATCCTCAACTTTGCCCCTCGGGTGATTGTTAGCGCACTATAGAATTGGGGAACTCCGTATTCGAAACCTAAAATCCTCATCGTGATAAGATCTTGAACTCATTCCTCAGGGCCCCGCAATCCTCAATACCGTGACCCAAACTTCCTAAATGGTAATTGCCTCTAGCACGTGTGTCGTAATCTCTTGGATAAGACGATCTCTTCGCTAGAGACTTCACCGAGGTAATAAGGGTTCAATTTGTCGTATTTGGCTGACTTGGAGGTAGAATTCTGACTATCTCGCTCTCTATTCTGATCCTTAATCGGTTCTTCTTTCGGTTTGATGGATCGCTTACCTTTCGTTTTGATGGATCGCTTACCTTTTGTCAAAGTATTCTTCTGATTCATCACGTCTTCCCTCTGCTTCTTTCAACTCTTGCACTTTACTTTGCTCATTACCAGTACCGTGTCTCCTTACCGTGTTTGACCTGAAGTCTTCAAATGGTTCTTCTTCTATTGTCTCCGATCTTGTTCTGGGACAAAACCCTGGATCCGTGCCCTCTAATATCTGACCAGACGACCTTTTGTCGATTATGAACGATTTCTGAGATTTGAGGGACCACTTCGAGAATCAATACCCTATAAATGCGATAATGCATGCAAATGCGATGTTGATTCTCGAACAGTCTTTGAAAAACTTTCAATAGAGAAAATGTATGTTTGCAAGAAATTAATAATGAATTACAGGCAACAGTTGAATTTATTCTGGAGGCCTTGACTTCGGGAAACAAAACCTGTGTTTCACGTCTCGACGTCGTCTTCAGGATGATGGATGACTCCGTCTACTCCTCTTATTCTATTCTATGGACTCGTGACGTTGTGATCTTTATTTTTGTGGCTTCTGAAAAGGACACCAGACAATATATTTTCTTCTGTAGATCTGGGTACGTCTAAACAGGGTTGGATTCTATCGATCATAGGGGAGTACTTTAAAACTTTTTGGGGTTTAAATTAAAATTTTCAAGGATCATTTGGTTTAAAATTTTCCCCTTTTTATTATCAAAAAGTTTTAACTTACTTAAAAAATGAAACTTTTAGGTTTCTTTTTGTTATTATTATTATTCTGAAAGTTTTATTAGGGAAGAAGTTTCAAAGCAAAATAATAATATTTTCAAATTTTTCTTTTTTTTTGTGAGTTAAATTAAAATCTGAGATTTTTTTTAAATGGTCAAATGTGAAGATTTAAAATTGGGGTTCTGCGGCCCTAACTGAATCTTCTACGTCGCACGTACCTTACTATCGTACCGTCTTCTTTCTTGATTGATCTTTGCTCGGCCTAACTTGTTACTGTAATATTATCGTTTCTGGCAAAGCATACTTTTTCTATTTTGAAATCCTTTTAAAGAACTGTTCTTGAATCAATACCATGTCATGATATGCAACATGAATGCAAATAAAGGCGTTGATTCCGCTGGTAATCACCCTTTCGAACGACTTTCATGGGAATTAAAGGGTCTAGATTACAAAAAAGTCCATATTACAAAAGGAGTCCATATTACAAAAAAAGTCCTTATTACAAAAAGTCTTAATTACAAAACAAAGTTTTACATATAAGCCCTAGCTCTACCTCTTAGCTCCTCATAGCTCTGAGCAACTTGATAAACCTTGGTGCTTCTTCCATGTCCGAGGTTACGAAAGGTCGGAGAGCCGCGGCTTCGGTAGCTAAGTCATTCACACGCCTAGCAACTCGTCGTATGTCCACCATCAGGGTCTCGTGTGTATACTTTGGCACTATACGCTCGTTCGACAAATTGTTACGTCGGATCTGTTGAGTAATCTCTGACCGATGTCGCGCGACTGAATCGATGTCGTCCTTCCTAAGGCACCTTTTTTCCATGATGAAAGATTTTCTAATCGGGCAAACCACTTGAATCAACGCCTCTATGTAATGTGGATGCAATGATAATGCAACAAAAGTATGTGTAAAATGAAATAAAAATAAAACACAAAAAGAAATGAGTTAGTACCAGATAAAAATAATAAATACATAAATAAAAGGACAAATTAAATAAGGTAAACAAACAAAACAACCCTATTTATCCCGTCTAAAACACCTAAGGTTATCCGCATGGCTCTAAAGGGGTGGGTTTCTATATGTTCTCTACATGCAGTGTTGGTGCTTAGAGGTACCCGAATTGTCCTTGCTGTCCTCTACTAAGAATAGCAAGGCCCCCGATCATCACCCATTATAGGCTCCTTTCAACCGGGTTCAATTGAGGGGGACCCATTCGCTTATGCCTGCACGAAGGAACGATATCCTTACGAAAGCATAAGGTACTCGAGCCCCTAAGGTACTTGCTAGGCCTACACGGGAAAATGATATCTCCACGAAAGCATTAGCGTTTTCCCCCCACTTAAAAAAACGGGTTTATATGCCAAATTTTAAATGCGTTAAAATAAACGCGCAATTATAACCGAATATTAATTTAATATTCACTTTAATCCAGAACTTCTAATATTATTAAAGCGGTAATTATTTGAAAAAGCTTGACTCTCTTTATTTTATTTAAAAACAAAAACGGGTCCCCAGCAGAGTCGCCATCTGTAGTAATGACCTTTTTTCGCTAAAAACGTGGTTTCGAAGGTGTTTGTGATTTTTCGGATATAAAATATTTATTCTTTGAGGGTTTTAAAAACCGCATTTTATTTAAAAATTGGTGTCGCCACCGGCCACTTAGGTAGGTCGGACACCATAAAACTAGAGATTTAAAAAACTGTTGGGTTCGGGAGTCGGTTACGAATGGGGAAGGATTAGCACCCCCACACCGCCCAAAATTGGTACTTTAATAATTACCGCTTTATTAATGTTAGATTTTCCGGATTAAAGTGACGATTAGTTTAAAATTCGGTTATAATTGCGAATAAATTTTAAAGGCCCCGTTATCCGAGGGTAAACGCCCAACCACTATCACTACGCCTGATACTGGCCCCGTTTACGCTCGGATAAAAGGACACCGCATTGACAATTTATATATTCCATTATGCAAACTTAGTGAGCAAAATATAAAACATGGCAAATAAATTAAATACAATACAAATAAATATTAACATAATAAAATACTAATCTAATAAAATATTAATCTAAAACATACATACATAAATATTAATCTAACTCATAAATAAAAACATATCTAACATAAATAAAATACTAACATTCATAAATATTAATTTAAAACACAAATAAATATTATTCTAACACATAAATAAAAACGAATCTAATATAAATAAAATATTAATATAAAACACTTAAAACATATTAAATACTAATCTAAAACATAAACATACAAACTAAAAAATAAGACTACAATTTTAAAATAACTAATACTTTATTAAATTATAAAAATTACAACACTAATAAAAAAGAGAAGAAAATATACCTAACTAGGAGCTCGAATAAGGAACCCTGACTGAACCCCACCGAGATCTACCGCGACCCCTCCAAAAATATTAACTAGATCGGACCTAAAATAAGATCCCGATCGAATGTTGGATCGAACCAACTGGGGTCGAGGGCACTGCCCCCAACCCCGGCCAGCCTTGCGGCCGGCCTAGCCCCCACGATTTGGGGTGCCAATTGCATAGCCAATTTATTTGGCAATTTTGGCGTGGATTTCCCCTCCAATTGGGCTCCCTTTGCTGCCTCCAATTCCTGCCTATTTATAGGCAAAAGGGGATGGGAAATGGGTGACGTGGAGCACCCTGCTCCACATAATTTTCCTTTTTTTTTAATAATATATTTTTTATTATTTTTTTTGATTTTTTATATTAATAATTTTATTATTATAATAACACTAAAACCCGGTCAAAAATGAGTGATTACATAGTCCTGTTTGAGATATTTCATGAAACAGTTCCATTGCTTCGCCTAACCTTTTAGCTTTGCAATATCCATTGATCATAATGTTGTAACTATATCATGTGCACAACTGTTCTGAATCATCAACTGAAATACTCTTCTAGCTTTATCCATTTCGTTTTGCAAGCAATGGCCGTCTATCAATGCATTATATGTAACAATATCAAGCTCAATGCATTGCTTTCTCATCGTGTCAACAATATCTTCAGCTTTGGAAACCATTCTCTCCTTGCAATACGTATCAACCAATATATTATATGTGACAACATCAGGCTCAATGCGTTGCTTCGTCATTGTGTCAACGATATCTATAGCTTCAGAAATCATACCCTTCTTGCAGTACGCGTCGATCAATATACTATAGGTGAAAATATCAAGTGAAATATCATTCTCCCTCATTTCATTCAAAAGCCTCGTTACCTCCTTTTGCTGGCCCAAATTACACATAGCATAAATTAAGCAATTGTAGATGACAATATTGGGTTTGTTTCCCTTAACCTTCGATTCGGAGAAGAGATCAAGAGCCTCTTTCAGCAACCCGTTCTTGCAAAGACAGTTCAACTCCTAACTTTAGCATTTTCCCCAAAACAGACAACCCAAAATCGATTCGACCTACTTGGCAAAAGCAGTTAATCAAGATGTTGAAAGAATAAACATTATGAGGAACTCCAAATAATTCCATTTGGCTACACATAGAAACAACAACGGCATAATGCTTCATCCTAACAATGGCTGCTAATAGTTTAGTGAATTCCATTATTGAAGGCTTTGGGCACTTCTCAATCATGTTATCGAACAAAGCCAAAGCATCATCAATATTATCAAAAAGGTCGTGCTTTTTTGGGTTTCCCTTTACCGGCATTGAATTATTGCTTAAAACTTTACTGTGGGTAGCAATGGTGTTGAAAGAAGAGTGCGGAGTACAAAGATTCCTACCGCCATTAACAATAGAACGAAGAATTAATGAAGAATTAAGCTTACCCATGTCCTGAAACTACGCAGAATCGAAGAAAAGGTCTGAACTTGAAATTAGTAGTGCACCAAAGACGAGAAGATGAGTTTTGCCCTTTCGAAATAAACTCCCAAGTTACCAAGTATATTATAAGTTGGTATTTAGATATTTCATCCCTCTTTTTTAAATTTAAAAAATGAATTAATTTGTTCAAAAAAATAACTATCAGATGTGACGTGGTGGTTGCTCACCTTATCCCTTAACCATGAGGTCACGAGTTTAATTTCTACCAAAGGGAATGAAGTACATTTTGTAGCCAGTCGTTTACCTTTTACTGAGAGCACTCGCGGCGAGGGATTAAACATTACTATCGGTCAAACCAAAAAATAATAATTAATATTTTAAGGGCAAACTACAACGGATGTCACTCATTTATGGGTAAGATTACATTTGAGTCACATAATTATGTGTAAGAGTCACTCAATTACTAGTAAGGTTACATTTGTGTCACCCATCATATTTAAAAAAGTATATCAATTTAGTTATTTTTTCTTCCAAATCACTTGTATAACCCCATTAACATTAGAGTATTTCATTTGAAATGATTAATTAATATAATACACAAATTGATATACTTTTTTTAAAATATGAAGGGTGACCTAAATGTAACTTTACCCTTAAGTGATCCAAATGTAACTTTTAATAATTAGGTGACCCAAATGTAACTTTTAATAATTGAGTGACCCTAATGTAACCTTACTCATAATTGAGTGACATTTGTTGTAGTTTACCCATATTTTAACTAATTTTATTTAGGGTAAAATACACTAGATGTCACTTAGTTATAGGTTTAGTAACAAACATGCCGCTTTACTAAGTTGACGAGTTAGGAACAAACATGTCGTTCATATTCTAAAACATGGTACTCTTCTTTGAAAAGTAACAATTTAGTCACTTAATTATAGGTTTATGAATAAACATTCCACTCAGTTAAGTTTATTGACAAATAAGTCATTGTAACATTAAAATTGAAACAAGGACATGATACAATAACAATTTTAGTCCCCGAAACTTATGCATTCTATTAATTTGGTCCTAATTCAAAATAATTCAATAAACTTAACTCTTTATATTGAAAAATTTCGACATTGCACCATCCTGACGTACCCTTTGACCATTTATCACACTCCATGCTATTGTCCATAGTTTGATAATTAACAGATGTGATAGCTCGACATACACAATCACTTCACTACTAGACAATTGACAAACTAATGAAATAGACGCATTATGACTTTAACGTTGCCTGCTAGTAAACACTCAATTCACTAATGGAAATTTTAAATATGAAAGATTAAATTTATTGAATTATTTTGAATTATGATTAAATTAATAGAATGCATAAGTTTCGGGGACTAAAATTATTAGTATACTAAGCCTTTGTTTCAATTTTAGTGACAAAATGACTTGTTTATCACACAATTTTTAATTAAGTGTCATGTTTATTTCTAGACTTATAATTAAGTGACTGGATTGTTACTTTTAGAAGAAGAGTGACTTGTTTGTTACTAAACCAATAACTATATGACCTTTAGTGTAATTTAATATTTATTTTAAAAAGTTAGGGTCTGTTTGTTTTATAAACCTATAATTGAGTGACTCATTTTCTTGGAAAATAGAAAACGATAAAGAAAACGTGTTTGATTGTAAAATTAGAAAATAATTTTTAGAAAATGAAAACAAAAATAAGTGAACATTTGAAAACATAAAAAAGATGTTTTTATTAATTACATTAAAAATGTTTTGGGAAAGCAGGAAATATGAAAACAAGGTTTTTTAATTTTAACTTTATTTTAATCTGAGTTTGAATCATTCTAATGCAATTTTTTTAAAACTTTTATTTATTTACTCATATTTTATTTATTTATTTATTATTATATTTTTTAATTATATTTTATTTTAATTATTTAATATATTTTTTTCATTTCTATTTTGAAAAGGTAGATATCAAACACATTTTTACTATTTTTATTTTTAAAATCAATTTTCCATCCCTAATGCATGTTTTCTAATTTTTAGAAAACTAAAAATAAAAATAGAAAACAAAAATAGAAAATATTTTTTAAAATAGCTACATCCGATAACTGATTCTAACAACTAATAGTAGAAAATAACTCTAAAGCTTTTCTTTTTCGTTTTTTCAAATATTAAGGGGGCGTTTGGTTCACATAATGTAAGATTACTGGGATGTAATGTTACCTAACACATTACTGAAAATGTTACATTACCTTGTTTGATTTATTTGGTAGGAATATAAGATAGCAATGTTTAGTTGGAAAAATATAAGATTAAATGGAAGTAAAATTTACCAACTTGTATTTATGCTATATTTTCTTTTGAATAAGTTAAACTTTCAATTATTAAATTAAAAATATTTGCATAAAAAATTATAGAATTATTTTCATTACACTATCTAAATTTTTTTTTAAAAATATTTTTTTATTACTTTTTACAATTTGTTAAATAAATTAAAGTGAATAATAAAACAAATATGAAAGTAGTAAAACAATGATAAACATAAATTAACCTACTAATTTTTTAAGATGGAAAATATCTTATAAATCAAATAATAAAATTAATGACATCAACTGTTAACTCATTCACTCTCAAACAACATGCAATCTCATCCTATAACCCTAGAAATATCATAAATATAATTTTAATACAAATATATTAAATACAACAATATTATTTAAGCATATACAATACCATTTATATATTAAACTAATATTAATACATATATTTAATAAATTTACATCATAACTAGTTAGTCACCTAATTAAAAATGCAATAAAGGACCACTAATGAGAAAGAATATTACCTCATAGTGAGAATCCTTCCAAACCAAACATGGGAATGTAACACCCTAGACCCGCCTATACGTTACATCAAATTCTAGGAGGTCACATTAGGGTCACAAGAGCGACCTACAGTAAAAATCTACATAAAAATGTTTTTCTTTAAATACATTAAAACTGTAAAACAAACTTCTGTTCAAAATACCTTTTCAGAAAATCATTTAATCATATAACAATAATTCAGAAAGTGCATTACATACACCAACATAAAATAATATACGACATACATGCCCACTAACAATACCAGTATCGTACTCCAAAAGCAACGCCGAGAGAACTCCAAACGCTGCTGTCGGTCACTATCATGATAGATTTCTTCTAACCTACAATGGTAAAACAACATGAGCTTGGAAAAGTTCAGTAATACAGAACTACCAAAAGAATGTGTAGGCACAAGCAAGTATATGGCAAAGCAATGATACTGACGTGGTGATCCATGCAACAAAAGGTTCCAATTATGAATTGATATTCGTAGCAACGATACACATAAAGATGACAGGATTGTTCTTTATCTGAACGCTTGAGTACCAGTTAAAATGCCCATAGTCCGAAAAATCAGAAAAGAGATAAATTACAGAAGTTGAACTAGGAAGTTTGGTGTGTTCTAGTGAGTACATATAGAAACCATACAGAGAGTTTCAGGCATTAATAGATTATTCAGTAGGGTGGATTAAAATGAGGAATGAAAGTTTTATTTGAAGCACCTAACGACCCTCCAACCATACACCGATATGCAGTTCCCCGGAACTGCATCCATAAGGACTTGCCCTAGGCCCATAGGGCGTAAGAGCTAACCTAAGGGGATGCCTTAGGTCCATAAGGAATTACCCGAGCCGAAGCGTCGGAACCTACCCAAGGGTCGACCTTGGGTCCATAAGAAATTACCAGTGCTGAACTTACAGTGACTTTTTACAATATCCTAAATAGTACCCCAAAAAACCAGTGTAGTGCAGACGATAGTAATGGTGTAAACACATAAATCAGACATATGTTTCTAGTATATCAGAACACATATAGCATACTTTCAAATCAAACACAACGATATATTTCCAGAAGAATAGAAGTCGTGATTCAAATCAGATAGACAATCTTGATTTCAAACTAGAGAAAATACTCATGTACACACGGAACACACCAGATGGATCAATTTTTTTTCTGGAGGCACATAGTAACACAAGAAAAGGGACATGGATCTTCTAATAATTTTCGAACTAATTTCAAAAGTGAGGTCCTTAAATAAAAGGATTCAGAACTAACGGCTCCAAGCAGACATTCGGTAATTGATATAACACGGCCGTTAGGGACATCCAATATATCAAGCAGGTTCCTATTATTTTGGCCAACAAAGGCATTATAATCATTTATCTGATAATGACAATCTTGTAATTCAACACAATGACGTTGAAACTGTGATCTGTAATATTCAAGATTTCTATTGTCTGATCAGGCTTTCCAGTCCATTCCAACTAAGCAAATCCCAACAATACGATACTTGCTAAGTATCCGAACATGGACACCACAAGGGTATTCGTTTCTTAGAACCGACTATAGTGTATAGTTGAACAGTCACCTTCATAATTTACCACATATCTTATCACCGAGTAGTCGAACATATATCCCCATACGAAAACCTTCCACTATTGTATTAATATCAAGAGTGATTGGCGTATATGAGTCATGCTCCATAACCCTTAGGGGCAGTTTAGTCATTTAAGGTTTATTGGTATTTCCAGATTTTATCGAAGGCAATTCACTTGTTCTAGTCTTGAGGGTATTTTACTTATACCGATGCTAAAATATATATTCATCATTTTATTTAAATCAGCCATTTGAAGCATTACCAAGAAAATGGTTCTCAGACATTTACTTAGAAAATCGGGGAAATCTAGGTATTTCGAAATTTCGAAGGTTAGAAGCATGTTATCGAGATTTTCCAACACTATCAGGAATTTAACCGAAGAATCAAGAGTTTTTACCAAGCCAAACATGAGTTCCCGTATCATTTCTACTATTTAGGGTATCCATGTCCTTTTTATACTTCAAGGGCATTTTTGTCACTTCATATCTAATTGTCTCAGAAATTAAATCTTTTAACAAGAATAATTCAAATTGAAGGTTTCAAGTTTAATTGCTTTATCAATTATTCACTAAACTTGGATTTCTTACCGATCATCAAATTCTTATTCGAGTCATTCAAGTCTTATTCAGATTATTATCTTTTTACCGTAATCGACATGACTTTAAGATAAACCACTATAATCACACGATCAATCATAATCATTCATGCGTTGGCCAATACTGACTAGTTCCGTAAAGCATACAAGAGGTAGTAAAGTATTACCTCGATTAAAAGCCATCTCAGTCAACCCTTTAAAGTCCCTTCAATCACTTTTGAACTCAACATCTCGAATTCGAAGATATATGAATACCTTCAGTTAAACATAATCCATAATCAATCCTTAGCTTGATCACATAACTCTTAAATTGAAAAACTAAACACATGCATTATCGAGTTCAAGGTCAGATTCAGAGGCTTTCGGGTTAGAATTTCGCGAAACAGACTTCAAAATCGGACTCTAGACGTTGAAAAACATAAAATAAGGGTTTTCGGGAAAAGTTGACTTTTGGTCAATGATCAAAGTCAACGATTAGAGTCAACTAAGTTGACTTAGACGAGTTGACTAAGACGGGTTGACTCAGATGAGTTGACTCAGACGGGGTTAGGGTCGGACGGGTCAGACTCGAGTTCAGGTCGTGATTCTGCCAGAAACCGAGAGCTCATTGGCTCGATAATCCAACCCACACATAAACAACACGAAAGAAGCCAAAATACTTACCAGATTTAACCAAAACAGAGGGGAAACAATCAGAAACGGCGTATCTCTGATGAGGCCTCTCCCGACATCGAAACAACAATCGGTTATAGGGGTTTTGCTCTCATCGACTTGCTCAACACGACGGTGGCCTCGGTTTTACTCTACGACGCCGAACGGTGACAGAAAATGGCCAAAAGTAAACATAGGGATTTGGGTTTGAAAACCGAAACTTCAAATGGATCTCCACGACAAAGTGACATCTTGCCGCGAGAGGAGGACGTGCCAGGGTCGGGGTGCGACGCCACTTCGATCGGTGGCGGCGGTGACAAACACGCCGCGGCGATGACGAAGATCAAACAGTGGCCGAGGCTGAGAGTTGGTAGGAGGAGAAGGCTTGAGAGGTTTTCAGAATTTCAGATATAATGGCATTAACTCTTGGGTAGTTGAGGAGTCATATCAGACTTATTAAATTTTGGTATAACACCTGAAATTAGTTTAACATTGAACTGGGGTAGTCCAAAAGATATAATTGTCTTAGCTTAGATGTTTAAGGTAATTGCTTAACATGTTAAGGGGCATGAGTTCTCAAGTCCCCTCGGGAACAAACGCATTTTTTCTTTTTACTAACAAATTGGTCCCTGAATCTAATAAATTAATTAAATAGAAACACCATTTTCTCAGGGTGTTACAAGGAATGTAAGTCTGAAAAAGTCCCAAACCAAACGCACTCTAAGAAAAAGATTAGCATTAGAATCTAAAATAGTTTTAAGTCTCACTTAAAAAAGAAGAAAGATATTTTAATACCTAATAAAATATTGAAAATAACTATAAGTAATTTTTCAATTGATTTTTAACACCTTTATTATTACTGAATACTGGAGAGAACAGACGAATGGTTTCAAATAACCAAGGCTGTTCCATCAACAAGATTTAAAAAAAATATATATTAAGATTTCCTTCGATAATTATCATTAGGGCTCTGTGAGTAATTTATCCAAAAATGTATTCAATTGTACCAATGTTAAAGAAAATCAAGCTTAAAAATTCATGAATTTGGTCCCATCTCATATAATTTAGGGTAAAGTACAAGGTTTACTAAAC
The DNA here is from genome assembly GCA_019671005.1 of Hibiscus mutabilis. Classification (NCBI taxonomy): domain Eukaryota; kingdom Viridiplantae; phylum Streptophyta; class Magnoliopsida; order Malvales; family Malvaceae; genus Hibiscus; species Hibiscus mutabilis. The sequence goes on along the minus strand of CM033735.1, from coordinate 5,092,664 downwards.
TAAACAGAATGCTTTTTTTAACCACTAAAGTTTTAGAAATTATAAAACGGTCATTAAATTTATCAAACTGTAAAAAAATGGTTAATACACTTTATAAAATAGCAATAAGTTTAAGTACCGCTTTGTAATAGTTTAATAAGTTTTAATGACCATTTTGTAATAATTTGATAAAGTTCAATGATCATTTTATAACAGTTCGATAAATTTAATGACGTAATTTCTGAAACTTTAGAGGCCAAAAAGATCATTTTTACTTAGTTTAGTGCCTATCTATGTACTTTACCCTATAATTTATACACTAGCCGCATGTCTACATATAATTTTGCTACATCAAACCAACTATTTAAAGTCAAAATTGCTTCCTCAAGCAACAAATAAAATTATTTTGTATATCCCACCAACATTTTTTTCTTCTAATTCTTTTGCTTTCTCATATGACATAATCATTGATAAATTCCAAATGTATACACGCGCGCATATATATATATATATATATATGTATATATTGAATAATGAAGATTTTTACAGGGAAAACAGGAAAACAGATATTTAGATTCTTCATCTAATTTGGTGATTAAACCAATTTCAGAAGTAGGAAAAATGCAGAGGGAAAACATGGAGGAAGGGCTGTTAACGGGCAAGTATGGATCGCCAAATGAAACAAAACCAAGTAGAAATGGCGCCGGCGGTGATGACAGTCTTACCAACAACCTTAACATGCCATCACTGCCGGCAACTTCGTCGGTAACACCTGTGCTCTTCTTCAGTACGTTTGTTTCGGTCTGTGGCTCTTTCAGCTTTGGCTGTTCTGTAAGTTCTTCACTTTCTGCCTCATATTTTCAACATCTTTATATTTGAAGGATAAAAATCTTAAATAATATATATAATTTTGATTAAAAAATGATCCAACTTTGCATGAACACAGATTGGTTATTCATCACCTGCCGAGACTGAGATCATGGAAGACTTGGGCCTCTCTTTGTCAGCAGTTAGTACACCCCAATCTTTTCTATTATTTTTCCATTTGATTCTTATTTTTGTTACAAACAGGAAAACTCATGTATTCAATAAGCTTCCCCTTACTTTAAGCACAAGAAAGCTCTAGGATATTACTGAAACAATGAAGAGTCTGAGTAATATAAATTTGTTATCCTTGCCACCGATTTGCAGTACTCTGTATTCGGTTCGATAATGACTATTGGAGGAATGGTAGGAGCAGTTCTAAGTGGGAAGATAGCAGATCTTATCGGTAGGAAACGTGTAAGATTTTCTTTTTGGTTAAGCCTTTACTTTATATCTTCCAATGATCTGATAATGTATGAGATTTCCAAGTTCAAGTCCATTGAATTATGGTTTATTCCTCAGCGTTAATGTGTTCATATACTGTGAGAAGCAGGCAATGTGGTTCTCTGAAGTCTTTTTCATTGCTGGATGGCTAGCAATAGTGTTTTCAAAGGTTAACTTCCACTTTGAATTATTTCCTTCTCCTTAAAGCTAAACATGTCTCGTTAATGGAATTTCTAGTTCATATCATTCTATGTTTAGTGGTTATTGACTTGTAACTCCATATAGACCAATTTGTAAGATCTTAAAAGGTTAATGTTCAATTCTTGTTGGAAGAATGCTTTGTGGTTGGACATTGGAAGGCTGTCTATCGGAATCGGAATCGGAATCGGCATCATTTCTTTTGTGGTAATGCACTAAGGTTTGCAGTTCATGTTTCATCAACATAAAACAGCTTTTAAGTAACTTACTATTGAGATATATACAAGGGTAGCAGAATTTTCAATATGAAACAGGTACCTGTTTACATAGCTGAAATAACACCTAAAAGTCACCGGGGTTCCTTTGCATCATCGAATCAGGTAAAATATACTAAACCGATAATTAACAATGTGATTTGTCAACTTTAACATTAACTAGATATGAGTTTCTTCGATCGTGCAGTTGATGGTTACCTCTGGCTGTGCACTAACGTATTACATTGGAACCTTCATTTCGTGGCGCACCTTGGCTGTGATCGGTATATAATTCAGTTTGTTCTTATTAACTTATGCTAAAGGTATCGTTAATTAAGTTTAATGTTTTATCCATTCTGTTCGCTTCAGGTGTTATTCCCTGTGTAGTACAGATGATAGGCTTGTTTTTCATTCCAGAGTCCCCAAGATGGCTGGTAAATATGTCTCGGTAGTATAGAGGATCTTTGGATGCTTTTTAAGTCCATAACATGTTAGAGCAAGATCTAAGAGAAATGATGCACTTCATTTGTTACTTTTGAGTTGATGCAACGTAAATGGAAAATACGACCGGCTTTGTAGGCAAAATCAGGCCGGGAAAAAGAATTTGAGGCTTCCTTGAAGTGTCTTAGGGGAGAGGACTCAGATATTTCTGAAGAAGCTGCTGATATCAGAGTAGCATTTCCATATCTTGTTATCTTCTAAAGATTATGAACACTTAGTTTTCTCATGGTAACAAGGAATGTTATGTGATTACATACTCTTGTAGGATTATATGGAAACGCTTGAGCAACGGACGGAAGCGAGTTTTCTTGAATTGTTCCAAAGGAGATATGTTAATTCACTCATTGTGAGCTGAGAATAGCATTAGATTAATATCCTAATTCCTTTTATGAGATGCCTGATCGTTTTAAATACGACTTCTTGGAATTTGCAGGTTGGTGGTGGTCTAATGTTATTGCAACAACTAGGAGGAAGCAGTGCCATGACATTTTATGCTGGTAGCATATTCGAAGAAGCAGGTAACTTTACATCTTCTGTGTTGGTTCCTATATAATTATTGCAGCAGATAGTTATAGTTTTTCTGTTGTCAATACATGTTTAACACGGTGTTGGAAGGGAAAAAGAAAAAGATGAAAACAAAAATTCTTGCTTGCAACAGGTGTATCAAGTATCCTTGGTCTTCAAGTTTTATCCTTTATACAGGTACCTTCATGGCTTCTTTTCTGAGACATATTCGAATTATGTCAGATTATGTTCTAAGCATTTCTGAGACAAGTCAATTATGTTTTATTTTTCAGATTCCAGCAGCTATTTTAGGTTTATTTTTAATGGATAGATCCGGTAGACGACCACTTCTGCTGGTTAGTTTTGTAAACAATTCATCTTAAGATAGTCAAATTGTTGAACAAACAAGTAAATAGGATAAAAAAATTGTGTTCCAATCCAATTTTGTGCAGGTTTCTGCAAGTGGAATGTGTTTCGCTTGCTTTCTCCAGGGACTGTCATTCTGCCTTAAGGTATAACAAAGTTTAGTTCTCTTCATCAAGAGACTGTCATTTCTTGTTTGATTCTTCACACGTTTCTTTCTCTCTGAAAACTTTGATGTCAATTTATGAACAGGAACTTCCCAATATGCGGGCGCTTACTCCGTTTCTAGAACTTACCGGCACAATGGTACTTCAGTTTGTCTTACTGTCTTCTTTTTTGAACTTATTTTGCCAATGTCCATAATCATGCCTAGGATCAGGCTTCTCAATATGTGATTCTTTGTAGAATCTGCATGCATGTACACAACTATATGCATATATTGAGCCAAAGTACATGTATAAACTGATTAATACTGCAAACTCAGGTCAGCTCTATAACTTTCACAATAGGCATGGGAGGAATACCATGGATTATAATGTCAGAGGTACGTGCCAATTCCGAGATTCAAAGCTTCATCGTTGCTTACATATCGAGCTTGCTCTAATATCTTGAGACGGGATTCATTTGACTAAAACATGGTCCATATTCTTTGTAAGATATTTCCTATAAATGTTAAGGCTCAAGCTGGAAGCCTGGTGATTCTAGTCAATTGGACCACTGCTTGGATCACTACTTACTGTTTCAATTTTATGATGGAATGGAGCTCTGCAGGTCATCCTCCATTTCTTCTCTAACAGAGTAAATTAACATTACATTTCCGAAACTAAAATGTATCAGAAAACATCATTACAGGAACATTTTTCGTTTTAGCGGGAATCACAGGCTTAACTGTTGTATTCGTGGCCAAGTTGGTTCCGGAGACAAAAGGGAGAACGTTGGAGGAAATACAAGCATCGATCACTCGTTTTATGTAAAATAAGATGTAATCTTGGCAAGGCCATGAATGCACCAATATGTATAAACAAAACGCATATGGCTTACTTCCATTTCCGCATATATATTTGTATAGTATTGAAACATTGAAGTTCTGCATATATCCAAATTTGGATTTGTTTGTTCATTTGGGCAATGCCAACCAAGTTTTGCATTTTTATCATGCATCTCAGCTCATTCTATAGGCTTATCGAAACATGTCGGGCTTGGTACGTTGGCTGCTGTCAATGTCCTATTCTCCTATGCTGTTTTAAAGTTAACTAAGGATGTGCAGTCAATTTATCAGAAAACTGCAGATTCCTACATTCATCTTTACAGATAATAATGGCTAATGTTGGTGCAAGCTTAATTGATAAGTTTAGAAGACGAACACTTCGCCTGGTCGGGAAACCGAGAGACTTTTAGATTTGAGAGGTGTTTTCTGACTAAACAGTTAGCTGATATTGAAATATTTTGCAGGTATGATCAAGTGGATTATGCTTTGGCAGCTTCCTTACTGGAAAATCATTCCTTTTACTGTATCACCACTTATGGAGTGAAGGAACTCCAGTTTTGGTACTGATTAAGTAATTAAGTTTTTAAAAAAAAAAAGAGAAATGGTTTGTTTCAATATTTAATTATTTCAATAAATAACTTTAGGGTAGTTGAAGATTGGAATCAAATCTAGAAAAGATTTTGTGAACAATCTATCCAGTACTAAAAAATTCATGTCATTGGTCCCATCTCACATAAGTAACCACCAACTCCATGTCTATGTATTTTTGTCATTTAAATTCAAAATTGCTTCCTAAGCAAAAATAAAATTAAATAAAAAGAATTTATTATGAATATTTTTAATGGGACAAAACATAGATAATTAATGTGTAGAACCCTTCTCTGGAATAAAACATGAATACATATAAAAATATGTAGTAGTAATGATGGTCACTTTTTCAAATGCATGATACATAAAAAATTGCTAAAATAAATTAAGTGGATCTTTATATATATATAGGAAAAGTTGAAAGTTTTAACATGGAAAACAAAAGGCAGACATAGATTCATCATTTGATTTGGTTCTTTAAACAATTTCAAAAGTAGTGAAAATGGAGAGGGAAGGCATGGAAGAAGGTCTGTTAACAGGAAGGTATGGATCTCCAAATAAAACAAAACCAAGTAGAAATGGTGCCGGCGGTGACAGTCTTACCGACAACCTTAACGTGCCATCACTGCTGTCGGCTTCCCCATTGACACCTATTCTCTTCTTTAGTACGTTTGTTGCTGTATGTGGCTCTTTCTGCATCGGCTGTTCTGTAAGTTCTTCACTTTCTTCTTCTCCATATTTTCAACATGAAAGATGTTCAATTTCTTTGTGTTTGAAGAATAAAAAACTTAAATTTATGTTATGTGATATAAGTTTGGCACTTTGGTGAAAAAT